>JANCMA020270809.1:0-12430 GCA_024336925.2 Zoanthus solanderi | reverse complement strand
GAAACGTTAATGTTTTTTTAAATTTTAACCGCGTGAAAACCGTAAAGCGTTTTATAGATTTTTATCTTTTTTATCAATTACACCACTGGCAAGTTCTTTTTCAAATTATCATTATGTTCAAACAAAGCTCGATCAAAGCGTTTTTCATCAAAGTCATTTAACATAAAACAAAAAATTTTTTTTCCCAGTAAACGAAAGTAAAATCCCGTGGAAGACTTTGTGGATTCCCATATATCGTTGGTCGGGATGACTTCGGACATTTTTAAAAATACCCCAAAAAGATAGCGGAGTCTTACGAAAGTGGGTGTGGCGTTTAAGCATTTTTTATAGTTCCAGAGACTTTAACCTCAAACAACTTCTGCTTAAGAAGTTTAGAAAAGGAATATCATAATTCTCAGATCTATTAATTCCAACTGACCAAAAACCTTAAAGACACCATTCTGAAAAGTTACCAGATCCATGATTTTAACCCCTAAAAGATACAACGATCCTCCCCACCCTTAGTTGGGGTCCTTTCCCTTGGGAGTAAAATGTCATATGAGCGAATTCTGAGCAAGCCTGTGCAAACGGAGTTGACTTTGGAAGTGCAACGCAGCCTGAAAAAAGTGAAATCCCATCAAAACAATTTCGAATATTATATAGGGCCTGATTATATGGAACGGGCTAGCCCGATGGAGCGGGGTGAAACACATACTTAGCCCGGTCCATGATACAGACCGGCCAGCCAGGCTACAAAGCTAGCAGGAGAGGGTTGTTGTTTCAATCTTCTAGTACATTAAAATTAATAGAGAATTTATGGACTTTAAACAACGAGGACGGAAACGCCAACGATGACTACTCAGAAAAGTCACATTTCTGAAAACGGACAATGTTTCTCTATGAAGCTAAGCAAGTACTGAAAACTTTTTAGTTATTACGTTCTGTAGTCCCGAGAACTCTAAAAAAGGTCTTTTCGCGTTCTATTTTTAGCTATGGCTTTGTGCAGGTGCTCAGCTCGATGCATTCCAACGTGCAGCCATTGTATTTACTATTGTTCTTTGTCGTCGGCGTTCTCGTCGCCGTCCTACACTCTTTTTTTTTTATACGAACCTTTTTTATAAGAACATGAGGCTGAAAATCGCAAAAAATTTAAGAACATGTTAAGAACATGCTGAGGCTGAGAAAAGGTGAAGAACATTTATTTATTATGATAAACTATTGCAAATAATACAATGTTGTTAAAAAATTTGCTTTTCGTTGGGCTTCTTGAATAAAGTTCGCAGATAACAATTTTACATGTACAATCTATGTATACACAAATGTACCACATACGGTACATGTATTATTTATATTGTCTAACATCAGTAAAGATATTTTAAGAACATGTTTAAGAACATTTGAAGCTGATATCCCGAAAATATTTAAGAACGTTCAGCCTCAAACGAAAAATTTGACGTTCTTATAAAAAGAAAAAGAGTATAGAACAATTTAAATTTAAATTTTTAAAAAACATCATAAACGTAAACTGACCTTTTCTTGGTAGTGGGTCACCCGTAACAGCACCTGAAATGAGAATTTTTCTCATGTAACTTTAGCCAGCTCAACACTCACCAGAGGTGAGAAGGCAAAAGTTTGGTACTTTCACGAGTTCAGTGTATCTAATATGCAGTTTTTCCAATTTGTGGAATGACATGGCAGAAGTTAGGGATCGATGTTAAATGAAAATCGCCAAAAATATTTTGAAAAGAAACTAGTTTAAACTTGTTAAGAAAATGAAACATATTATATCATACAATGTCGCATTTTATTTTTTCATGAACACTGCCAGAGTTAGATATTTGTCAAAAAATCATTTTAGAGCAGGCGTTTCTGCCCACTCCTGTACTCCTTCCTAAATTGTTGTGTATTTATGTATTTAATAAAATAAAGAGAGACAGAAATACGAAATACGTTACATTCACTGCCGGTTTTAAAATAAACGCAGGAATAATCTGTAGAGGAAGAACAAACTAAGTACAGCGTTAAATACAATTTATTCAGTTTAGGAACAACATACTGGCCAGATCACCAGAAGCGACAACCAGTTATTGTGGGTGAATGATAAATATATGATTTTTAAACAATCCATATTAAATTGCATATGTAGGACGAAAAAATTATACATTTTTTTAATTGTACCTATTTTAGTAAAAACACGTTTAAAACAAAACACACAATAACTTTTAATCTAACATTTTTGAAAGAACATTAAACATGACCTACGCATGAATTCTGAACTTACCAAGAGTCAGACAAACTGCTACGATTCCTAACACGAGAATCAGATTTTTCATGGAAGCCATTTTTGCGGAAGATCACGATATACCTATAAATATTTGGACTTTTTCAAATCATTTTCTAAAAAGCTATTAAAGAACATAAATAGAAGGTCTAAAGACTTTACTATCTCTAATCCCAGGGTAAGTTATTTTGGATTCTACTACTTTGCCGTTGTACTTTGAGTGCTTGTATTTCAATGGTTTGTGACCTCATCTAAGATATATATTTGCCGTTTTTATACTAGACGCATTATCCTTCTGGATGAATTTGGGCAAACTTTTGAAGTTCGTCTGGTTATACGGTGTTCTAGTATACACGAGATGGGCAGTCAAGATTCATTATCCATCTAAACGAACTATCTTGCGTATTGTGTCATTGAAGACGCGTTGCGGAAGCTAGGAACTTTGTCTGGAAGAAAAATACGTTTTGTGCAAGTCTACGAACTACAAAAGTTTGCCCAAGTTTGTCCAGACGGATAATGCGTACTTTAATATAAAAACGGCCATTGTTCTTGATCAATTTTAAAACTTCTAAGAGCAACAACCTGATTTAACATTGATTCATATATTGCTTTCACGACGAATTAACAAGTTTACGGTATAGAAATATCTGAAGTCATTTATATCCGAGATAAAATTTGTTTTATGTTCTCAGCTGGGAGCCCGGATCTAACAATTAACTGGAAAAGAGAAACAAAATTTTAATTAGCGAATACTTGATGTCATTTCTTCAGTATACAAACATACACGCTTTGATAAATAAAAAAAAAATTATTTAACAATACACATACTGCATTAACAAGGTTTATTATTTCGGCTTTACTGAATTGGCTGAGTCCTGAAAATGGACAACCAATAAAAGAAGCTTTAGAAAATATTCTTCTGGACAAAAATCAGGCTTCGCAAAGTCGCGGCTGGTTGTTTTACAGCAATGTCATATGAAAACAAAAAATTAACAAACAGCCAGTTTTTACTATTTTTTTCCATTTCAGGAGTTGGAAGGAACGCGACCCAAATTCTAGGACTTTCCAAGGTCTGGAAAATTTTTCTTTAATTCCACGACTTTCCAGGATTTTCAAGGACCGTGACAGTTCTGAAATAAACACTCGCCTATTCTGCCGTGACATTGTTGAGTTATATTTATACTTTTAAATAAGTTTCATCTAAAACTGTCTGCAGTTTCAACCAACGGTTAAGATCGGTGCATAATTATTAATTATACATTTGCTTGCAATTACCGATAACTTATAGAATTGATACGGCGATATGGTTGGGGCAGCTGGTATAAGATCTCTACCTTCCAACCACAAGGTCCCGGGTTCGATCCCGGCTCTGAATATTTGTGTGACCTTCTTTTCCGCCAAAGATCACACAGCTTTCCATCCTTAAGAGGCCGGTAAAAGAGTACCAGCTTCTGCTGGGAGCTAAACTGTGCCGATGGTTAAATACCTGGAACAGTTATTCAAAAAATAGGCCTTCGTTGTGTGCGTGTGGCTACTGCAAGAATTTTCATCATGTACAGTTTTTTTTTTGAAGAATTCTGCTCATTTATTTTTAGTTTAGCCTTCGCGGAAATACGACAGAAAAATGTATTATACAATCATTTTATAAATCTGAGTTTTCACGGAATAATGTAATGCTATTTTGACATTTTTTGATCTAGAAAATTACAAAATTAACAGATCGACATTTTGACAATTAAAATTTGTAATTTTTCCTATGTGAAAAAAATTTCAATTTCTACTGCACATAAACATTAATTGATTTGGAGATAGAAACACACAGTGACACACGACGCTGCCATTTTGTTCTAGGAGCAAATGACATCCCAGGGAACTTCGCGCGCTGAGTGGACATACTTTAAGGCAGTACCCACAAAAAGATAAATATTACCTATAACAAGAAGGACGGCGACGCCGACGGCAAAGAACAATAGTAAATACAGTAACTGCACGTTGGAATTCATCGAACTGAGCACTTGCACGTAGTTGCTGTTACAATTACAACGTGAAAAGACCTTTCTATTGAAGCGAGTCGGCGAGAAAGTGAAGCAAGTGTTGAGAATTTTGATCAATGCCCTATGGAAGGCAAAACGCTCATCTTTCGAACGTTAGCCTTTCACCAGAGCAGTTCAGTTTTAAGCTTTGTGCTTTCCCTTCAGCGAAGATCGAACTTTTAAACCTAGAGTTGATTAAACGACGCTCAGCGATGGATAAGTGTTCCGTCAAGGAGTCAAAAGAGAGCTAACAATACGAAGACGGCAACGGAGACAAACGGAACTGCAAAGAACAATAGCCTCAATCATTAAACACAAAAAAATGCATGCTGGAATGCAGCTGACCATCTACTCACTGTTGTTTTCAATAATACGCCGCGGAAAACTCACTTTTGGGGTACTGTGGACAACGTGAAGGAAAAAAAACAAAATGTGACAATCTGTGTTTGCATTTCCAGGCTGAACCTTTTACCTTTTTATGTTAGAGAATCTCATGCAAAGTCCAAACTGAAAATTAATCGATGACCTAAAATGGAAAAACTAAATAAGAAATAATATTTTTCACAACTGCCGTCGTCCTTGCTTCTTAAGCTCCCTATAAAAACTCTAATCCGCTTAACGGGAAACTGGAGCTATAAAGCACTTGCTTCATTGGGCCACTTGGCTCGTAAAGGATATAGGTATAGAATCAACTCGAAAAAAGATTATGGATCACTTTAAATAGGATGATCAAATTGCCCAGTATCAAAATTAATCAAAAGATGAAGAAGCAAGGGGAAAATATTAATTTTAAACCAGTTTCTCGCAACAATGACAGATGGATAGATCAAACGAGAGAGATTCCATGAATAGGCAGTTTGTCATTGTAACTCACCTTCTCACAGAACCAGTTCTTCAAGCTTGATAATGTTTGAGTAACTAACTCAAGAGGTCGCCCTTTATAACGAGTGTGTTGTTTAATAAAGAAACGCTTTAATTAAGCAATTTTGTCTAATTATTAGCCGATGACATAAAAAGAAGCCCAAGTATTTAAATTTTATCAATTAAAGCTAAATTGGTTGAATAGCAATTAGCAGAAAATAAACTTTTCAAATTAGTGTTAACTCATTTCTTGTATGCTCGGGTTTCCAATAAAGTACGAGACAAAATGCTCAGCTGTTGTGTGTTGATACAAATCCGCCGTTGAAATTACCATTTTCGAACGCCCGTTCTTCAGTGTTCATTCTCATCCTTGTTGGAAAAATTTATACAAACATCGCAAAACTTGACCACTTTACACCTAGCGACTCAAAGACTTCGACTGGTTTCCAATTAATCAGCAGTTAATGAACCCAAATGATTTGGCGATGTACAAAACAAGCAACCAATAGACGTATTACCTGTACTACTCAAGAAGGGCATCGGCAACAAACAACAATCTGAAAACAACATTTTAAAATGAAATTCTGGTCGAAAAACATTCGATTAAAGAAAAACAGCAAAGTTTAAACATGATTAAGTCAACTGGAAAGATTTCTCCATCTCTTATATTCTAAAATTTGCAGAAAAGGCTTAATTAGCCTTTTAGAGTTCAATCTTAAAAAGGCGCTTGTTTTAACCATTTAGTGTATTTTATTTTTAGTCTATTTTATATGAAAAACATTTTAGAAGTGTTCTAGACAAAATAGTAAGAGAAGAAAGACTAAATCATACAAAACGAGCATTACCAAGAGTTCGCCCTAAAGTTAAATGTTATTATTTTCTCGCCTCAAGAAAATCTCGCCTTTGGCTCGAGTTTTCCGAAAACTTCCTTCGCGCTTCAGTTGCTTTTTGTGAGCTTTACAACAGGACAGAGCACATATGAGGCTTCTTTAGCTGTTAATTACAAAATGGTGGTTTCGTTCTACAAAAGCCACAAGACTAAAAGTATTGTCATTTATGAACTCAGAATTCGAAAAACCAAAGAAAATTTATAAGTAAGCTTTTTTATCAAAAAAAAATTAGGCATTAAGTTTTGACCGAGCGACCGGGGACTGGTACCTGTGACATAGCAGACGTCCTTCGCTGTCATTAGTATTTTAGAAGGAAAAACGTGACAAAGTACTTAAAACTGAATTTCTCTGCTTTTCGCTGTGTTTTAAGCCGTAAACGAAGAAACTGTTGTGTTGACAGTGTTAATATTCAACCGGAAGCTGCACAAGTACCTTCTTCTACTTCATCACACCAGGACTTCATAATGGAATGAACGCTCGGTCAAAAACGACAGCTGTCCCAAAACTGTCTTATTTGCACGTTTCCAAACTCAGAAAACGTAACAGGAACCGCGAAAAATTGTTTAATTTTTGAAATTTAGTATAACTAAAGGGTTCTAATTTTCATCTAAATGATAAAAAAAAAAAAAAAAAAAAAAAAAGCGATATATCGACTTTACAGTCTTGCGCGTTCAACCGTGGCCAACCCGTATAAGTTTTGTACAAGTTTTTGACAGGTTTCTGACAAGTTTGATGGCTGTTTATTTCCGAAGAGCAAATCGCATCGCCCGAAAAAAGGCAAAGGTCAGGAGGGCAGAAGATGTGATGCATCATGTGATTCATTAAACTTGTCAAAAACTTGTATGAAACTTATACAAGGTGGCCACAGTTGGGTGCGCCAGACTGTAAGGGATACAAACTTGTTGCGACACAGTTATCATTTTCTTTAATAAGAGAGCTTATTAACCTGTAAAAAGGTTGACCGATGAAGAAATTGACTTAAGAGCAAAAATGCTCGAACACAGTTTGTGCTTGTTTCCCTCGCATTTGCTACCAGAGTCGTCAGGCTACGCATCTGTGACGCGTTGCGTGACGACCCATAACGGCTGCAACGGATACTGAGTTTGTGCACATGTGCGAAGGGTTTCAATTGCAATTCCAGTCTCCACTCTGACAAATTCAACAGCCATGAGCGAAAATTTTTCGGGCTTCTAGATTTGTTGGAAATGCATCTAAACATGCAAGTTTTTTCACTATATGAAAACTAATCGCGAAGGGTTGCCGGTGGTAAATCTGGCCGACGAGGCTTCGCACAACTGAATAGCCAGTTTCAAAGTCGATAGTTGGACTGGCTGGCTGCCTAGACAACTGGCATAAAGTATACTGTAAACACGCAGTAAACTGGTCAGCAGTAACTAACTTAAAGCTATACGCGGGACAAAGTGTAATGCTTTTGAATGAGTGGTGAGTTTGCAGTGGAGATTTTTTAAGATGACATTGTGAGAATGCGGGGTTGGTTCAACGCTGATATAGTTGTTATAGAAGTGTTTTTCAGGCTGATTGTCGTTTCAGTGACGTATCTAGAGGAAGACAATATCCTGTTATGGTCCTTTTAGATCTGATATGTGCAAGCTCATGTTGTGGCTCGCAATTTGCCACTTTAGAAACGAGCAGCGGATTGGCACGAGTTTCAACGCGCAGTCGATAAGATACTGCTTGAAGATCACACCAAAAGTTTGTCTTTGAAGACCAAACCATTTCTGATTCAAATACACTGGTGGTGACTTATTTTAATCTGATCACCGGAGTAAGTTAGTCTACAATGAGAACTTAATAAGTCGCCCAACAAGGCAATAAATAATAAAAACAACCAATTAAAAGATTCACACGAAATGCCTTACTGATGAGATTTAGCCTGCCAGCCGGTTATCGGAGCCGCGAGGAGAATGGGGAGGGAGAATTTTCTCTCCCCGCTCTCCACTCGCTCAGAGAGCCGGCTAGGCTAGATGCAATTTAACAATCGACATACTAGCGCAAATATTTATCTCTACACTTTATTAGTTTCGTTACGTTAAACACAAAATAAAACTATTATTACGCTTATTCTTTCTGGGTTCAATTTGGCTAAAAACCATCAAATATAAATCAAGTCTTCTCTGCCTCTGGATCAAATTCAGCACAATAAGAAATTACTCGTCAACGACCTTTTTCGGCCACCAGACCATACAAATTGAATATATTTTATAAATTTCAAACATTAAAGCAGTATTTATTCTTCAGAAATACAAACCATATTTCGGTAAGATTTACTCGAAGTTTCGGCATTCTCTCACTGCCATTATCAAGATTAAAATATTTAAGTTGATAACTTATAGCACCACTTGAACTGTAAATATTTAATTTTGATAATGGCATTGAGAGGATACCGAAACTTAGAGTAAATCCCACCGTTTTATTTTATATTAGCTCATGTGTTAGGAAAACTTTATTGATTAGCCCCTATTTCAGATGCCTTTTATCTCACACGCTCACAATATATCACATTCAATTCAGCTCGTAGCACTTTACTTTTATTTAGAGATTGGTAGTTTTATTCTTTTTAAAGTAACTATGCTGAAATATGTTTTTTCCTGATTTAATCTGACATGTCCTTCATTAAAGCTGACAGCACAGCTTAATGAAGTATTTAAGTTGTATAACGCAAAGTCTCTTGCGGAGCAGGTCTTCAAATACATTTGTAAGGCTGCGTCTTAGAATGAACCGAAAACACTACAATAGAGAAAGTCAAAACCCTGAAAAATCCATAAAAAATATAATCTCACCGACAACTGACAATAGTTTCGTCGTCGCACCAGGATATCAATCCATATTTGGTAGTAACTGCTATTTTAAGTCATATTGCGCAAAACTGCTTTATCTCCAATCTGACGGAAAAAACTGAAAAAAAAAAAGAAACAAACTACGGCCCCACTTTGAGACTCGTTTGCCAGAGGCAACCCAGTAATAACAAAGCGCAAAAAAGGCATTCACTTTAATTGATATTCTACTGATTTTTCATTCACAGCAGTTCAGTTCACACATTACTTTAAAAATAATACATTAGTAGGTAGATTGTTTCCCTTAAAGTGATTTTATATTAAATTTGATGGAAATTTTTCTATAAACAGAGTGTTTTGAGGGTTGCTTTTTAAAAATAATTTAGCGCGTCTTACAATCCGGCATGAATATAATGTTTAAGCTGTTTAGAGCGTCATTAACGAACCCTTTACACGTTCCTTCCCCGTTATTACCACGTTATTACTGTGAAGTAACATTCCATTTGACACCAGGGGGATTAACTCCAGCTGATTACCTCCTGTTTTAGCTTAGACTTTAACTTGTTAATCATTGGCATTATGTGTCTCTGCAAGATAAAAATGACGATTACAATCTAAGTTGCATTTGGTGATAACCATTATGATAATGCAAACGAGGAGGAAAACCATGTTAGCTAAATCCTTTACAAACCAGGTGGCCCATTGAGCCGCCGCTTATCCCCGGTTTCTGTAGTGTTTAGTGGATGAGAGTTTTTGACTCACTCCCCCTGAACGGGACACTAATCCATCGCTGATTAGCTCCCAGCAGATGCTGGTACTCATTTACCTACCCTGGAAGGATGGAAAGCTGAGTTAGCTTAGGCGAAAAAGAAGGTCACAATAAATATTCAAATCTCAGCAGAGCTAGGATCGAACTGGGGACCTCGTGGTTGGAAAGCAGAGATGTTACAACTACGCAAACCATGCCCGCCCTAGTTTAGTTGTAAAGAGAGAGAAATTAAGATAGAAAAAAATTGATGTTTTTTTTTTCGGTTCACTTTGGCCACGAAGACAGATCTGTGGAAAAAATATGTGGACAACAAAAGGTTGAAACTTCAAAGCGCATAGGAAGGCAAAAATGTTTTTTTGATTCTGAAAATTTTTTTGAAATCATACTTTTATTAAGTTTTTTTTTTATAAGTGCTCAAAGTTTTAACTTCGATATCTTGGACTAGCAGCTAGGAGCCCGAGTTCTAAATGGTCTCTGACATCAAATAAGTTACTCAGACTATCTTTGCAGCTTTCTATAGTTGCAACGCTTGAACACAGCATCTTTGTAAAAACTTTTTAAACTATATTTGCCGAGAATTGCATATTTCGATTTAGAATCAAGCCCTGCAAAGATGACCTCAGAGACCAATTAGAACCCAGGCTGCAATGTGATCGACCAAGATTTCGGAGTTGAAACTTCGAGCGCTTATAAAAAACTTACTCAAAGTCCGATTTCAAAATTTTTTTCAGAAATTGAACCTACAACTAACATAGTTTTTAGCCGACGAAAAATAAATTGCGTTCCTATGCACTTTAAGATTAGAGCTTTAAGCAGTGTTAGAAGCTGACGTTTTGAGTGATAGCTTTTCATCAGAGCAACAGTTCCTTCAACAATTAGCAGCGATAATTATAGGCTTTTATAAAATGGTGGCTATTTTAGGATTCTTTTTTCTGTATCCAAATTAGCCTCATTCGCCTCGTGTTCGGTAAGATATTCTTTTGAACTGCTGAAAAAAGCATCTTAAAATGTCCCCTATTTAATATGAAATAGGTTAATAAAAGTTTCAACCTTTCAACCAACTAACTACATTAAAACTTCTTCAAGCTTTTCAACAAGTATTTGGTTCAGAAGTCATATTCTTTTTAAATTGATTATCAATCATTCTGCCCATCTTCTCACAATCAAAGAGCTATCCTCATAATTACTTGCTAGGTCTGACGTGATCTCAAAAGCAGCCAATGCTTGCCGTACTTCCAGAAATTTATATTTTTTTTGGTGAGGGGGACTGGAGTAATTTGAGAGCATGACGTCAACTCGTAGGGCCTGGGATCTAACCCGGGGCCTCCACTTGGTAGTCAGAGATCTTACCAACTGAGTCAAGCTCGAAAACAAACTTAGTATTTAGTAGGTCCAAAAACTGAACGCAGGGCATAAACGATATCACGAAGGGATACATGTAGCCAAATTTACTAAAGTTTAAAGGCTTCCCTACGTTTGTCTAACGGTTTTCTTACTGGGAAGAAAGCAACAATTCCACTGCAACGTGCAAGTCTTTACAGACGATGGAGCAACCAGTGAGACGGCCTCATTATATACTTATTTCTTGTTCAGTGATAACAAACCTCAAACCGAAAAACAACCCTACCCTTCCCTACAGGGTACTCTTTTATTCAAACAATTGTTAGCTATACGAGATATGCTTACCTAGCTGATAAGGCGCTACTCTGTGACCTTGAGGGGGTAGATGTTCTTCTGCTAGATGCTTGTCTTTGTCGTGCCAGGAAGGACATTCCACCCGAACTACCTGAAAGTCTCTCCTCAGCCGCCTTCCTGTGCAGTTGGACCCCCTGAATGAGAGGAGGAGGACAGAAACGATGGCTTTTAGTTCTGGTCAAACAAAATACTTGTTCAACAGCTTTGAAAATATCATGAAGGGCATCAGCGCGTAAGTACATCACATTGTTGAAACAAATCAAGGTTGCAATTTTGCAATATGATCATATACACCGCTGACTTGACTGTCCACTCCTTATACAAAGCGGACCATAAAACGTTTCGCGTTTTATTTACACCATCTTTCTCTGGCATTCTTACTTTCTCCACACTTGCCCACATTCTTCTACGCCCTTTCCGTCTTTTTTGCCTTTTATATTTTCTATCATACGTATCTGGTTAGCCTACATGTATATCATTTCATAATATATAGTATCCTTCTGATGAACAGTAACTGTTTTACTATTTATTTTCAGCATCAACAAAAGAACTGAACAAATTGGAGAGTGCCGCCACAAAAACAAGTTTTTACTAAAGAATGTTAAATGCTGTAATGTAATTTAAAATAAGATCATTCCGTGTAAAGTCAGTGAAGAGTGCAGGCCCAGGTCCACACGAAACGACTTGTATGACAAAAAGCCAAAAAGAAACAATAACCGTGTCTGCTTGTTTCTTTATTATATATATGTAATTTGTTCTAATGGTAGATTTAAGGGGTATTGCCCGATACTAACGTGGCTTTTTTTTATTGGCTTCAATTTTGATTGATTGTTCTTTAAGCCACATCCCACAAGCATTACGCTTACTCTGACGAAGAAATTACAACCGGAACGTTAGTGTTGTTAGGAACTTTAAGAAACCAAGACGGGAGCAAAGACGACGGCAGTTAAGAAAAATATTATTTCTCGTTTAGTTTTTCCATTTTAGATCATCAATAAATTTTCCCTTTCGACTTTGCATGAGATTTCCGAACAGTAAAAGGTAAAAGGTTCAGCCTCGAAGGCAAACAAAGATTGCCAAATTTTGTTGTTTGACGTTCACGTTGTCCACAGAACCCCAAAAGTGAG
>JANCMA020270707.1:0-12431 GCA_024336925.2 Zoanthus solanderi | reverse complement strand
AATTCGGGCAAAACCTTTATGAACAAAAAAAAAATTGCCTGAACCCTTGGGCAGCAGGAAAAAAAATTCTTATGCTGACCAATTCTTCCAACATCCCCCCCCCCCTTCCTTCAAAGAGCAAATGGTCCACCCCTAAAACAGTTGTCGGCAAACTCTGAAAATGAAATGAACAACTCTTAGACAACTGACAAGTGCGACGGTGTTTTGTTGACTTTATTTGTTCCCCAAAACCACGAAAAAACTACTTTCCAATTTATAAAAATCTCTTTCGAATTTTGTCATCATGAACTGCAGTTTTGGTTCGCAGTTTTCCCCTTGTGTTCCATTAGGGCTCGAACAAACCACGACCATTCCATTAAAAGCCTGCAAGAGAGATATTTCGTCTCATCTAGTTAGTCATGGCGTGAGCGGGAAACGATGAAGAGCGACAGAAGCAAATGTTAATGAGGAAGATCTCCTTTTAAACCGTGCTGGTTTGTTTGGTTCGTCGCAAAACGAAATACAGGCTATGACAGTGTGCTCCAAACACAGAAAAGAACTAACGGTGTTATGGCCCGGCAGAAAACAGACCACTTGTTGCTACCCAAGCCATCAAGGTGAAAGAAAACCAATGAAATCACCAAGACGAATTAATTCGCATATATCGGATAAAGTTTATGAAATATATCAAGTCAGGTTCAGGAAAGTGTCACAAGGTTTTTACCATTTGGATTCAAGGATTCAATCTAGAATTATTTCAAAAGAAATGGTAAAAAACGCGAATTTCTTTTTGTACGCACTGATGGTTTTCAGTTTTTGTATCTTTTTTTGTGGCGTTTGGAAAAATAGGGGGTCTGGAAATTAGAAAGGTTATAAGGGCTTCTCATTTTTTTTTTTTTTTTTTTGATAAGGAAAAGTAAGTGGTGGCTGGTTATGGGTTTAAAATACAAGAGTTGACATCAAAGAAGTTCAAAATTTCAAAATTACTTCTCAGAAGAAAAAAGAGAATCCCAGAAAAACGTTTCTCTTCCCTTTCAACCTGCAGTTTAATTAATGACCGGTCTATTATCTTGATGAAAACCAGTCTAAACTGAGTCAAAAATAAACGTAGTGGGGATCAGTGGGATTAAATTGTTAGTTATTTGCTTAGAAGGGGAGATGGACAACCCCGGCCAGTCCCACCCATGTTGAAGAAAAAAGTTAGGGTAAAAGTGATTCAGCACAGCCCGAACAACATGGAGTTGATAACAACTGAGTGCTTCTTTTTTTTTCTCAGATAAGTCTACCATGTATTCATTTCAGCATGTTAGCCATTATCTATCTACCCATTGTTCTTTAAACCACACCGCAAACTGCAGCAAATCCACAAGGCGGCAGAAAAACTAAATATGAATATCGAATTTTAGAGTTTTTCTTATACATTATAATTTTTTAACTCCAATTAAAAAGAGGGCGAGTGGGAAGAAGCGCCTGACGCGTTTTACTTCTAATTTGTATCAAGGATTGCCTGCCTAATAATATTGTATCACATTAGTTTCTGTCTCGCAGACAATATTCCTGAGTACTAAAGTAAAGCGTTATTCTCTGTCCTTCGCTTCCGTGCAGCTATTTGCTTAAGGTGTACGATCAACCACTATGAAATCCGACAGGCAGTTGTACCCAACGAAACGAAAATTCAACACCAGGTTCATTTTTTTATGCCATCTTTATTGACTATTATTTAGTCTGTCTAAACCAAATCTGTGAGGTGGGTTTTTAAAAATAATAATAAAATTAAAAATGTGCTGTAATTTTAGGAAATGAAGTTTTTGGAGAGGGGAGCAAGATGAGCATTACCATAAAAAGAACGGCATATGAAGCGAAAAAAACATTCAGTACCGGCAAACGTTAGATTAACTTGGTATCTTAAGTAGTCAAATACTGACTGAAAAATAAAACGAATGCCCAGGTAACAGAAATACCTTTGTTTCAATCCCATTGTACAGACCTCAAAAATTGATCCTCCGTTGGATTATGGCTCCTCTGCAGGCGGAGAAATCCAGAAACAGTCTGAAGAACAATCTACTGTTTTAGATGGTGGTTGTGGCTCGCAGAAAGCTGTTTCTGAAGACAGCGAGACAGACTGAGCACTGAGTTAGATCAAGAAATAAGCATTTGGATTGACGAAGTTGAGCAGCAACATAGCAGAAGGCAGACACTGAATGAAGCGCTGGAAAGTCTTTCAGATGTTCGTTTCAGCCCTATCCTCTCAACTCTAAACACTTCGTGAAATGATATATCAGGTACTCAGCAAAAGTACTATTTGCAAAAAGCGAAGGAAACAGTTGCAGCCGCCCTTTCAGTGATTGGTCCTGGTCAGGAGAACGAAATATGGCAAAATCTCTGTCATGAGCGACTAATTGAGAAACAGGATAGAAAATTGAGCAAGTGCAAGAATTTCGACACAACCACAGCGCTGATTGATGTCTTGATTAAAGCACACAACCAAGCTCAGTCATGGCAGGTAAAAAGACAGATTTTGTCCCTATTTGCGAATGACTTTTCCAAAACTCATTTACAGCAAATGATGCCAGGTTTATCTAAATGGAGAATCGACCAAGCCCGAAAACATACAATTCAGAGTGGAAAGGGCCAATTAGTTTTTGATGCACCCATATTCCGTTGTCGAATCGAGCCAGTCAAAATCGATCACTTTCTAAATTATATTTCAAGACTTCTGAATGTGTGTTCTGCATCAATGCAGAAATCCTTACAGGGTCTTGAAAATGTAACTGCAGAAGGCACTAAGGCATTTGATCGTATGGTAGCAACGGTTGAAACGCTTACCGATAATAGCGTTGAAAGAGAGTGGCAACAAACTGTGCTCCAGAAGCTAAAAAATGCCAAACGCTATTTGAAGACAGACTACAAAGCTCACTTCGGCAGGGAGGGGTACTGTGTAGACCACTGCAGCGTCTACTTGTAAAGCGATCTTGTTTGTTCAGACTTTAGAGGGATGTGTCAGCACGACCACGATACGTGTGTGAGAGGTGTGAATCCCTCCGAAGCGTCCTTGATGAAATCGCCGAGAAACTGGATGTGACTGTTATAAACGACCACAAAGAAAGATTAAAAATTGAGTTTCAAGAGAACGTGCGTGCCATAAATTCTTGGAAGTAACACCTTCTACGTTCTGTAGTTCAAGACGAAGCAAAACAGGAGGCCCTTGGCCAACTCAGTTGCGAGACTTGCCTTATAATTGTTGACTGGGCAATGAAGTACCTTCCACAACACTACCGAGAACAAATGAGCAAGTTCTTTGGAAAGCGTGGCAGGAACTGGCACGTGAGTGCAGTTATTACAAAGAAAAGCTCAAAATTTGAGGTTGAGTGCTTTGTTCATCTTATGAACACCTGAAATCAAAACAGTTTTGCTGTGGTGTCCATCCTTGAACATGTCTTTCGCACTATCCGAAACGAGTATCCTGAGATAAAGCAAGTGTATTTGCGATCTGACAATGCGGGCTGTTACCACAATGGCCCCCTAATTTTGAGTCTGCCTTATGTTGAGGAGCACACTGGAGTGAAGGTCCTCCGTTACGACTAATCAGATCCCCAGGCTGGAAAAGAAATATGTGATCGTAAAACAGCCCCTACGAAGAACATCAACATCAGAAAATGGGTAAATGAGAAGCACGATGTTAAAACAGCAGAAGAAATGAAGGTGGCTCTAGAGTCCCATGGGGGTCTGAAAGGATGCAGGGCAGCTGTTGCAGAAATTGTCACTGCCAATGAAGTTGGGAAAAACAACAAAATCCCCAACATTAGTCTTCTCAATAATTTTTGTTTTGAAAAAGAAGGAATCCATGCATGGAAAGCTTACCGTGTCAGACCCGGTCACCTTATCAGGTATGACGATCTCAATATTGAGCAGCAAGGCCCTACGGACTTAACACAATTGGGGAGAGCGCAAGACAAAAAGCGGAAGTCCTTTCATGCAACGAAAACGGTTGTGTTCTCACGTTCAAGAGTGATTCTGAGGCTCAAGCTCACATGGACACCGGGAAGCATGTACGAATCCTTGAATCAGAGACACTCTATGACACCATAAGAAAGAAATGGGCAGAGAAAGTCAGTGGTGTAAACCAACAACCAAGATACCATGTTTTAGCACCGGAGGAGTCCTGTTCGTCAAGCGTTGCTATAGACCAAAACCTGAGAAGATCAGAAGGCTGAGCTCTAAAAACAGTGAAAAAACCAACAAGAATGGTGAAGAAAACTAAGGAGTTCCTTTTTTAAAAAGAAGTTTGATGCCGGGGTCAAAAGTGGCCAGAAGGCTGACCCTGTCCAGGTATCAAGCGAAATGAAGTACGCCAAGGACAACAGTGGATATCTATTGTTCAAACCTGAGGAATGGAGAACAGCGCAACAGTTCAGCAGCTTTTTCTCCAGGCTCTCGGCTCTTCAACGAAAGAAGCAGATAACTGATGGGCAAGCTGTTGATTGTATGGAAGACCTTCCTGATGAAGATGCTGATGCTTGGGAAGTGGAAATGGCTCACGAACAAATACGAAACACTGTGTTGAACGAAATCTCTAACTGGGGCCCAACTCACCCAGTAAAGGTAGGAGCAATAGATGTATGCGAGCTTGCAAGAGCGGATAAATTAAAGAAATTGAAGGTGTCGGAATTATCAGAAATCTGCAGAGCACTAGGTTTGGATGTCCAAGGCTCTAACAAGAGAAAGAAGCCCTGTATCGACCTATTACAGGCATACGTCAGAAGGTGTTCCTGTTCCACGTGAACCAGTGAGGGTAAACAAAAAACAACGCATGAACAGCTACTCAACAGACGCTGAAACTACGGCAACATTAATATGTTTAAATTAAATTTATAGCCCGAGTATCAACGAAGGGAATGATGCAACAAACAAACAGTACGGAACTTTCACTATTTACTTTTGTTTCAACTTCGTACACCGTTGCTTTGCCTTTCTATTAAATTACTAAGACATATCACCCCTCTGCCCGCCTACGGTAACCCTTAATATTTGAAAAAACATATGATATTGTTTTAAAATTACTCGTTCTACTACAGAAATACCAATCGGCAAAAGACATAAGAATTTTTTGAAATAGTAATGTTAGTTGTAAAAAAGACCTATGCCAGTCGAAGCAAATTCCCGAAAAAGGTGCAGTAGTCAAGAATAGTGTGAGATTTATGTTTCCATACATAAATTCTTTCCCTTGATAAAACATAAGAGTTTGGCCAACGATTTGAGTTCTTAAAACATGTGCAAGAGATCGTGTGATATCTTGCATTTTGTCTATCAAATTTCCGCTGGACATTTTTCAGTCCTTGTTTATTATCCAACTCCGACTTTCACCAAAATAAATGGTTTGATCTTTTCTTGTTATCTTCCACAATTTGGTGGCCATTTGTTGCATATCAGATTTACCTGCGAGGCTAATGTACAATGAAAATTTATTTTGTCCAACGGCAACTAAAAAAAGCGAGAAAACAAGGACCTTAAGAAATGCTTCACTAGTTTCAGTGTTTAGTACGTGCTGGTAGCACTGCTTAATGTTTTACTTTAATTAGAATGTGCGCAAATGATTTTTTTTACAAAGGATGTATTGCCAATGGTGTTAAAAATACACGCTTTTTATATAAAAACAACTTTATAAGAACAATGAGGCTCAGATTGGCCGAAAATTAAGAAGAATTTAAGAACAAGCTCAGGCCGAGCCTGAAAATAAGTGAAAATGTTTCGAGTTTAAACTTCACTAAATCTTGTAAAATGGTTAAGCAACAACAAAAAATAACCTCTGCAGCCTGTGGGCAAGGACTGAGAGTGAGGAAAAAATGCACAGTGGTCAGTACTGAATCTTGGATAAATGTACAGAGATCTCCACAAAATACAGACGAACAGCATTGTTTTCAATGTATTGTCGTTTTGTTTTGATTTCTCATTGCAAACCGCTCACAGAAATAAAAACAATTTCAGGCTGAAGCAGCCATAAAGTTAAGAACAATGAGCCTCAGCAAAATTTACTGGTTCTTATTAAAAAAAGCGTGTAAAGCACAGCGAAGCCAACAGCAAAAGCACAGCGAAGCCAACGGCAAAAAAAAGTGATCCATCTCTAGGAAAAGGCAGCGTTTATCTAATTCATAAATCCTAGAAAGAGTTCAGTACGACAACAGGTTTATGCCAGGTCCTCGTAAAACAATTTTGCCGCTGTGATCCTTTTCTTGATTCAGCTATGTAAATTATTGCAATATAAAGTTTCGTGCTTTGCTGTTCTGTTCTATATCATTATCAAACCCTTCAACAAAAAAAGGTACTCCACAAACATGAAATTGTGACGACGACAATGAGAAGTTGGGACCGAGAGTGGAAACAGTGACGTGACAATATGGCGGCAAACATAACGAAGTTTGGTAAAAATTTCAAACTTCGCGAGCCTTCCACTGCAAAAGCTTTGAGAAAGCTAATTTTAACTCTTTGGAAATTTAAAAACCATTGACTGGGCTTGAGGATAATGGCTGTTATACAGATTTTGAGTATGACCTTTTTGAGAGATTACTGTCCAAAAATGACCAAAATTTGCATAAACGCTTGTAAGTGCGAGGTGGCGAAGTTTGAGATCACAGAAAAACTACAACTTTGAGGCAAAGAGAATTATTTTAGGCTTACTGAAGAAAGGTAGTCCCAATCAATTCTCACAAATCGTAATGAGTCTCAAAATAGAGGAGAAGTGCTTGTTTGAGAAGCCAAAAGTTTGCAAAATTTCAAGAGAATTTAAGGTCACAATCCCCAAAAACTAGAGGGTTTCCATATCTCGGGAGCAAATAGTTGTCAAAGGTTATAAATGTCACCGTTCTTAATCTTTTCGGATAGCTTTCAAACAGTGAAAAGGAGGAGGAAATCGGCCGACCTCGATCTTTTGGTTCTGCCCGGTTTTCTCGGGCAATGACACTTTTAAAAGTGCAATTTATATGATAACCTTGAAGAAGTAGCAGGCGTTGAATTAACAGATAATTTAAACACAATAGAATTATTTACATCATGTGAGCTAAATTTACCAACTCAGCTCGCAAATTACATTTATAAATATTTTCTCAAACGAAAAGAAAGTAAAATGGAAATACAACATGATCAATATCATTAGTTACAGATAATGTTAGTGTTTCTCTTATAAGACTTAGAGGCTGATACGAGTGGTTTGTTTACAAATACACGCACACGCTGGATATACTACATTAAACTAAACTTTACTATAACATACTACATTATACTTCCATTATTACCATCATCGTCATCCTTATTACCTTGAAGCTTGCCTTTAGTGAGACCACTAGTTGCAGTAGCTGCTGTTGCACCGTCATTACATTTGGTCGTCAAGCATTGCACGTGTTTACGTTCTCTAAAGCAGGACTCCACAAGTGTACGTTTCAGAGACGCGTCACATTTTTGCTTTAGTATCCATTCTATAACTTGCTCTAGTTCTTTATCAGAATTTGCCATGCCAGAAACATACAGTGGCATCATTGTATAACGACTATCAAGAATATACTTGTTCAGTTGCTGCAAAAACAAAATCAGCCTTATTGTAGGTGGCTGGCCGGGTTAAGTGCATCTAAATATGACACAAGTGGAGGAGGAAAACTGAAAGTAAGTACAATGAATGTTGGATCGATAATGGGGAGGAGTAGAGAAGTTGTGAAGATGCTGGCAAGGAGAAAGGTGGACATCTGTTGCGCACAAGAAGTACAATACAAAGGAGAAGGACGCAAAATGTTTCGCTCTAAAGAGGAGTGCTAGAAATTCTGGTGGTCAGGAGAAAGGAAGAAAAGAGGAGGGGTGGGAATATTAGTACGAGAAGTTCTGGTGAAGGACGTGATACAGGTAGAAAGGATAAGCTCGCGAATAATGAAGATAAAGATTGTCGTGGGAAAGAAAGTGGGGAACATATTTTCAGTGTATGCACCACAAGTAGATAGGCAAGAAGCAGAAAAGGAAGCTTTCTGGGGTATGCTGGATGATGTGACAACAGTGTCAGAATCAGAGATACTACTTGTTGCTGGCGACCTAAATGGCTATATTGGTGAGGATAGAAGAGGTTTTGAAGAAGTTATGGATACACATGGATTTGGTGTGAGAAATCAGGAAGGAAAAAGGATGCTGGAACTATGCCAAAGTAAAGAGCTGATAGTGATAAATGCGATGTTTAAAAAGGACAGGGAAAAGTACAAAAGAGTGGAGGGGCAGAAACACAAATTGATTTAATACTGCTGAGGAAGGCAAGGGGGATCTGGGTAAGAGACTTTACGGTTATCCCAGGAGAGGCATGTTTAACACAACACCGCCTACTCAGGGCAGATATACATGTGACAAACCTAAAAAGAAAGAAAAAGCAGAGAGGCGAAAAAAAAATATATAAAAGAATGGAAATTGAAGGATGAGAAAATGCGAAGACAGTTTGAAGTGAAGGTGCAACACAAAATTAATATGTAAAGAGAGGAGGATGGAAACAACTGGGTAAAAATATTTTAGAGGCTGCAAAAGAGCTTTGTGGTGTAACCACGGGACATCGAAGAATGCAAAGGGAAACATGGTGGTGGAATGAAGCAGAGGGCTTTACAGGAAAAGAAAAGGGCATACAAAAGATGGAAGAGAGCACAGAACGAAGAGGATAAGAGAGAATATAAGGAAAAACAAAACAGGCAAAAAGGGAGGTAGCCAGAGCAAAGAGGCTGGCATGAGAAAGTTGGAGTGAAGGACTGAATAGTTGTGAGCAGCAAAAAGAAATGTATAAAATTGCAAAACAAATGAAGAAAGAGAAAAAAGATGTAACTGGAGCAAAGTGTATAAAGGATGAAAGGGGTGTTATCAAAAATAAAGGAAGAAGAGATACTTGGGAGGTGGAAGGCCTGTTAAACGATGAAAATGAACATAACCTGGAAGAGATAAATATGGTGGAAGGGCTGACAGAAGAGATCTCAAAAGAGGATGTCAAGAGAGCATTGAAAAAAAAGAAAAGTGGAAAAGTGCCAGGTTCAACAGGAATGACAAGTGACTTGATGAAGGGAGAAAGTATTACAGGAGAATTAACAAGAGTATTTAGCGGGATAGTTGATGAAGGGGAAATTCCCAAAGAATGGAAAAACAGTGTGACTGTTCCGATTTATAAAGGAAAAGGAGATGCCTTGGAGTGTGGAAAATATAGAGAGATTAGACTAGTGGAGTATGAAATGAAATTGTTTAAAAAGGTATTGGAGGAGAAGTTAAAGAAATTGGAAAAAGTGGCTGGTCGGCAGTTTGGTTTTTGCCCAGGAAGGTCACAATTTCTATAATATAATGAGGCAATTGCAAGAAAAGTTCATTGAAAAAAAGAAGAAACTGTATCATGTCTTTGTGGAGCTGGAGAAAGCATTCGACCGAGTGCAAAGGAAAGCAATTGAATGGGCACTGAGGAGACAAAAAGTGCCAGAAAGACTCATGACTGCAGTCATGCCTCTGTATGCGGAATTAAGATCAAGGGTAAAAACAGTAGCAGAAACATCGGAAAAAATAAACATGGAAAAGACAAAATCAATGATGACTAGAAATAAGGCTAGAGAGAGGATTCAGTCGGGAAGATGGCAATGTGGATGCTGTGGAAGAGGGGTGGGAGCAAACTATGTTCTTTGTACTGAATGTAATAAATGGTGTCACAAAAGATGCTCAGCTCTGACAAATCTCCGAGGGGTGCAAAACTTTGTATGGCCAAGATGTGCAAGAGAGGGGGAGGGCGATGATGCCTATGAAGACAACGAGGATCCTGGGTTGATAGCAAATGAAGGCATGTTGGAGGAACAGTTTTGCTACTTGGGAGATGTGCTGAACTGTAAAGGAGGAGCGGTGATAGCGAGAGTAACAGCTACATGGAGAAGATAGCGAGAAATAGCCAGTTTATTGGTGAACCGCAGCATATAGAACTGAGGACTAGGGAAGTGTATATGAAACTTGTGTGAGATCTGCTGTACTGTATATGGAGCAGAAACATGGGCACTAACAAGCAGATTGGTAGATGTTCTACGCAGATGTGGTCGCAGAATGCTGAGATACATGGCAGGAGCGAGGTGGCAAGACAAGTAGTCTAGCAGTGAGGTGGGTTATGTGGAGTTGAAGACCTTTCTGTTAAGTTGAGGCAGATAAGACTGAGATGGTTTGGGCATGTGAAAAGATCAGAGGGGGGTGTGTTGGATGAGGTAGGGGAGGTGAGAGTTGGGGGGTGACAGTCAGCAGGAAGGCCTAGGAAAAAATGGAGTGATTGTGTGATGGAGGATATGAAATTGTTGGGAGTGGAAGCCCATGTGACGCCGGTCGACGGATGTAGAGGGCAGTCATTGCCTGTCCAACCCCATCCTAGATCGGAAAATGCAGTTGTTAAACGAGAATGATGATAATGATGATGATGATGTAAGTGACTGGCTTTACTGTTATAAACCTAACATTTAATTAAGCCAATAATACTCAGAAAGTACATTATTTATTCATATCAACTTATCTATACAAAGAACGTAATTTCTATCTTAAAAGATAAATAAACAATGCTTCTAAAACGTAACCTATTTGCTAAATCGATGGGAAAGGAACATGAACTTAACCAGTAGATAAGAACTTTAAGCAGTGTATGTAGCTTTATGTGGGACGAAAGTGAGAACTTCAAATTAAGGAACATCTTTTCAAAAGATAACTTAAACCCAAGTGTTCAGAAATCCTTTGGCTATCTTTAAAAGCATTTGCAGTATAGCTATTGGTAATGAATTTTCCAAATTATCCTTCAAATAAAGCTCGTATGCACAACAGCTTTGAGGGTACAAATGTCTCCTCTCCAGTCCCCTTGGTAAGGAGAGTTACGCACCCGCCATCTGCCCCCAACCCCTCCCTCCTTTTTCTGCTCTACTATACCTAGTGCATATCATAACATTGTACAATACGCAATTGTGCGATTTCATTTCATCTCCCTAGTATAATTTATTACTGTAGTCTCACACTACCTGGAGATTGTTTTCGATGAACCGAGCTGCCAGAAAACTTTCTATTAATGGATCCACAACTCTCAGCGTCATGGACATATCAACATCTTGCTTAACTGCAAGACCAATATCGCACAACATCTCATAATTTGGACAAGCGTGTTGAAATTCACCCAAGCCAAAAGATCTTTCTCCTATGTTCCACTTGGACAGAATGAATTTCCCGGCATTTTCGAAACACTTGTATACATCCTCTTTAAATGTTTCGATGTCTGCCACCTTGTATTTCAAAATAAATTTGTTCATACAGCCCATAACAATACTTCTTGTAAAGTCTGTTACTGACGGTATATTTCCTCCTCGGTTCCAACAGCTACAAATGATGTCCATGAAGAATAAATTCTTTGTTGCAAGCTCAGTTAATTGCAATTCGTTGAGTACTTGGATCATGGTCTCGCTTTCTCTTTTCTTTTTATCAAAAATTTGCTCATTTATCTTTCGTAAATCCTCTTCACGGGTGCTTTTGACACAGAACTGGGCATCACATTGAAATGAAATTGGATCAACGTAAGCATTGACTAGAACAGTAACAATAACTTTACAACCGGGTAACGAGGTGAATATGCTGACAAAGTCGATGGATCCCTTCTTTGGCATGTCTACTATAAAAAGAACCTCGTCATGATATTTTTCAATAAATTTCCAGTAATCATAATCACTTTTATCAGAATACTTCTTTTTTACTGCTTCTTGGACGCTTGTGGAATTCACAGACAAAATCTCTAGACGGAAAATGTATTTTGAAGAGCTAGATTGAGAAAAGAACGAGTGTGCTAATTTTTTGCTTAACGATGTAAGGCCATCAAATAACTGGCCCGTTATGATCAAAGACTTTGCGTCGGGATGTTTTGAAAGAATCTCGCAGTCCAGAATGGTTATATCTTTTTTAGTTTTCTCTTGAAGAGCCCACTGCAGGTTCCATACTTTCGTCATCTTGCAGCCGTCAACGAGAGGAATAGATACTTCTGAACACTTTTCAATGTCATTATTAATCTGTTCCAGAACGATTTCTGTTGAAGATAAAAAGAGGTTATCTGAATAAAATCAGTAAGTTTTGATATATTTTCGTGGTCTTGCACTTTGCATGTTTACCAACTTAAGTCAAGGATATTAAAGGCATGTACTATAAGCAGAGTTCTGCAGTGCCAAGAAGTCACTTTTTGTTTTAGTTATTTTCTAGCTCGTGGAATATAAAGCTAATCTATAAGTTCATGTACTTTACCTAGCTTTTCTATCTACTTAAAAGTGACCATCCCAATCTCTATCCAACCTCTTAATAAGCCCTTTACCCTATCTCTTAATAAGTCCTCTATACCCTATCTCTTAATAAGTCCTCTATACCCTATCTCTTAATAAGTCCTCTATACCCTATCTCTTAATAAGTCCTCT
>JANCMA020270602.1:0-12432 GCA_024336925.2 Zoanthus solanderi | reverse complement strand
AACACGTCGGACTAGTAAACCGAAGATGTGGGGTTCGATTCCCGCCAAGGGCTTAAAAATTGTTTTCTCTTCTTTCAATCTATAAAATGTTCTTTGTTAATATACTTTTTGTACTAGAAATCTAGACTGCAGTAACGTTGAGATGTCAATTAATGTATGCCATTTAAAGGAATAAAATTGTCTGCTAGTAATGTTCTTTGTTAACTAAAATTTTGTACTAGAAATCTAACTGCAGATCTTTACGTTGAGATGTTTGTAAATGTTGTCATACATTAATTAAGTTTTATCATATAATTCTCATAATTGGAAATATTTATGCTCAGCACTCCATACTTGTAGTGCAAGAGTTGGTAACAAAATTCAGTATAAGCACTTTGTCACAGGACCTCAACTCAGTTGCCCTCACAAGAGCTAATGCTCGAAATGGCAGCCCATTACACTATTTAATGTGGTAATAAAGAATTTAAAACTTGACTTGTCTTCTAAATTAATACCTTTCACTCATTGTTATCAGGTTGTTCAGTTATTTATAATTTGACCCATTTAACATTAAAAAATTATTTTTCTGTTATCTTGATTTCGAACCAATCAATTCGATCGTCCACACAAGTTCCAGTAATAAAAGGTTTGACTGTGATAATATTTGGAATTCTGCTTATGTTGCAGGCTTCTATCAAGGCATTTGAAAAGTTTATTAAAATGGAACCTGATGCCATGTGGTTGATTCTAAATGACTTGTACTGTCCAGCACAGCCAATGCCACCACACCAAGTGTTTAAACAAGTTCAATTGGCTGGGTGTGGATCAGACTGTAAGGAGTTTAAACAAAATGTTGAACTCTTACTAAAGGTTCTACAAGACCAAAGGGATATCTGTTAATGTAGTAGAAGTGTGTAAATATCTTTGAGTTCAAAGTTCTGGGTCACACATTTACACTGAGTAAAGTGTACCTTTCAGGTTCTCCAAGAGCTACATTCCATGATGGATAGATTTTGAGTGGGTGTCAGAGACTAAAATCAAAATATGATCAATGAATCAAAATATTAACATTGTGAAAGGGTTTACCTTCCATAGTTGCATTAAATATTCAATCTATTCTTTCATTCAATTGATTAATCAGATTGGCATTGTTTTCTGACTGAACTTCCCCCTCGTCATCGAAGGCAGTAAACTGCTGACTTGATGCAGCTTCTCTCTGCTCATCTAACAGCCTTTGCATTTCTCTGTCATGCAATCTTTTCTTGACTTGCAAACTTCTTGCCCATTCCATGTCTTCTTCCCACAACTAAAGTAGAAAAAATGAATGATTTGTATTAAAAATCTTAACAAGCTTGCCAAAGTGGATGGATCTTTTTGTGCCAATGAATTTACTCAGAGTTAATTTCAATCTAATAATTTATAATTTCCAGCAGTGTGTGTAGTTTAATAACCTAAACATGCACTACACAGAATCAAGTGATCCCTTTTTTCTTACAGTTGAAGAAGACCAACAATTATCTCCATTTACCAATGATTTGCATTTTGATACATTTAAAACAACCTTACAACCAGGCATTTTTTTAAGGAAAAAAAAAGTGCCTGGATGCAAGGTTTTACTCAAAAACACGGTTTTCAGTAGAAATTTTCAAGAGGGTTCCAAGGGACTCTTTCCTTCTTTAATTAGGGGTCCCAAACAAACTTTTTTCTTCTTGGATCCAGTGTTCCTCTTTCAGTGTGGCCCTCGTGTTCTTTGTCGGGTAGTGCTTTGGTTGTTCATAGCTTAAAAATTCAGAAAGATATACTTAAACTTTTGAAGTCTTTGATTTCCAAATGAAAAATGCAACATTTAATCTGATTTTACTATAACGCCGCTTAAACAACGTTTCTGTCAATTTAAAAGTGTAGCTTACAAGGGCAAGGTCACGTTACAGTATGTATCTCTTTACGATCTTCTGCGTTTTCGCGCCGAAACATGGCTGCCACGAATGTAATTGCTCTCCGTAGAAAGAGGACTTTTAAATTTTATTTGACTTTGATCTTAGTTTATTTTATGCTAAATGATGAAACATGTATCAACTGGAGTTTCCGTCAAACCAAAATTTATTGAAATCAGTTCATTGTATTTTTAAATCAAATTTTATGACTAAATGTCTTCGCCGACCGATCACTGCATGGACCAAACATGGACAAATTTTGCTTGCATCTGCCTATTAGTATTGATTTGACTATCCACATGGACGTTGAGAGACAGTCTGGACCGGATATCAATGTTAGAGTTCGTGATTGCTTACTGCATCGATATTCAAACACAACTTTGGTTTCTGATGTGTCGACTTATCAAGAACGGAACAGTCGCCATGCATTCTTTCGGAACTCTGCCATCAACACGGGACACTTACGCCATCCCTCAACGCATGCATATGCTCACTCTCAATTCAAGTAACACGTATTTGTATTCTTCAGCAGCTTCATGGTATTCATCAGTATTTAGATGGCAGAAATATCAAGGTTGTCGAACTGGTAGGAAATAAGATGAAATATATACCTCTCTCATTAAGGTCTCTAAATCAGATCAAAAGAAGCTTTTTCGAACTATTGACCAGCTGCTTCACAGAAAACCCATAAATTGTACCCATCATGCTCGTCAGACACTGAACTTGCTAATCGCTTTGCAAACTTCTTTGACGGAAAAATTACCACGATCAGGCAGCAGGTTGCAGTTATCGAAGTGTCAGATTGCCCTCTATTTACAACTCAACTTAACTGTGGACTGAACACACTTTTGCCAACAACTGTTAAGGAACTGTCGGAGATAATGCGATCTACCCTATCCAAATCCTGCTCTCTTGACCCTCTGTCATAGGAATTTGTGTGTAACAATCTTGATGTTCTCTTGCCAGTCATTTGCAATATTGTCAACTTGTCGCTAAACTCTAGTCAGCTACCGCCGTCTATGAAAGAAGCTGTCTTACAGCCACTGTTGAAAAAACCATCACTAGACCCTGAAACATATAATAACTTCAGGCCAGTGTCGAATCTTAAGATGATCTCAAAAGTAACTGAAAAAGTAGCTGCAACTCGGCTGATTCATTACCTGGAAGTAAACAATCTATGTGAACTCTACCAGTCTGCTTATAAGATTAACCACAGCTGTGAAACTGCTCTTCTTTGCGTCCAAAATATTCTGTTTGCTCTTGTCAGTAATAAATGAGCTGCACTTTTAACACTCGACCATTCGGCTGCTTTCGATACTACTGATCATGAAATTCTACTTGAACGCATGCGCAGCAAATTTGGAATCAAGACAAGACCTTTGCTTGGTTTAAATCATACTTATTTGACTGTACTCAATTTGTCAACATCAGTGGTGCAAAGTCTGATGTTCACAATGTATCTTGTGGAGTTCCCCAAGGTTCTGTGCTTGGTCCTATTCTCTACCTCCTGTACACGTCTCCCTTGGGTGACATCTTACGATCTTACAACATTTCATTTCACTTTTATGCAAATGATAGTCAACTCTACACAACTTTCAACAATAGCATTGAAGTCGACCAAGACAGCGCTATTTGGCGAATCGAAACCTGTGCAGTGGATATTGAGAACTGGATGAATCTGAACAAGCTTAAACTGAACAGCGATAAAACTGAACTTGTCATTTTCTACCCCAAACATCGTCACCCACCAAAACCCTCGGCCGTGTCTGTTGGATCCGAGATCATCATACCGGGAAATTCCATAAGAAACTTTGGTGTTATCTTTGACAAGTGTATGACTATGTTGCCACATGTCAACTCAGTTTGCAAATCTGCTTTTTATCATATTAGAAACATTTCAAGGATTAGGAAATTTCTGACTAGCGAGTCTACTGAAATTCTTGTGCATGCGTTTATCAGCTCTCGACTGGACTGCTGCAACTCACTGTTTTATGGATCTCCAAAATACATCTTACAGAAACTTCAACGCGTGCGGAATGCTGCTGCCCGCCTTGTTAAGCTGTCCCGCAAATACGAACATATTACACCTCACCTAATGGACTTCCACTGGCTACCTATTGAATATCGCGTCCAATTCAAAGTGCTCCTTCTGACTTACACAGCTCAGAACGGACTTGCACCCTTTTGTCTATCTGATCTACTGCAACGCTACGCTCCAGTAAGAAATCTCCGCTCATCTGCCTTCCTGCAACATATGGCTCACGCGCATTCTCCGTCTCAGCACCAGAACTCTGGAACAGGCTACCCCTAAATATTAACCCTAACCCAAATACTGACAAATTTAAAGTTGCTGTAAAACCCACCTTTTTAAGTCAATTTTTCTTATAGCTGTACTTTAATTTCATTTTGTATATATTTTAAAGTTTTATCATTTTATTTAGATTTATAGTTAGACTAATTTTATTGTTAAGCGCTTAGCACTTAACCGTATAAGCGCTATATAAATTTTATTATTATTATTATTATTATTATTATTATTATTATTCTGCGTCCTAGCGATGTACGTCGTAAAATAATATGCAATCTTTTGCGTTAATGGAAGCCATGTCAAAACTATTTCAAAGAATGGGTTTAAAATGTAAGGCATCAGAAGTTGGTGTATACCTAGAAGCGCAAAATGTAAAAGGTGTCTCAGCTGCCAGCTTGGGGTGAGCATGGTTGACCCTATTGCCAAGATCTTTGCCTTCTGACTGTCTCAAATTTGAATATTATTTAGAGTAACCTCTTTTCTGCCCAAACAAATTCATCATTTCATTCTTCTGGGATGGGAGCTAACCTGCAATGGGTTAGTATCCCGTCCAGGGGGAGTCAAAGACTCTTATCCACTTAACACTACAAAAATCAGAGATAAGCACTGGTTCCATGGGAATAGGGAGAAATTTTACTTAAGGAATTTAAAATTTGGTGGTAGAAAAGCCTGTTTGAAGAAGATAACCGATCTCTACAATTTTTAGTTAGCAGTTGGATTAGTGCTGGCTGTTTGATAAGGACTGTAATTATAGTTTGCAACAGGTCATTCATTGACAGCTCTTTATTTTAATTTGTTTCCAATGTAATTTACAGCCTGCATTTTAAAAATAGAATCAACTCAAAAAAATACTCTTGAGGCTCTGAAACCTTGGTCTCATACACAGGTCTGTACTGGTAAGCTTAAGTTAAACTATTAGTATCTCTTGGCAAATTCAAAATTTAAAACACAGGGGAACCCACAATACTTTTTTCACCAAATCTCCCAATGCAAAAATTTATAAAAAAAAAAACGACTTAACTGTTGACCTTATTACCTTTGGCTGCTGGTGATGAAACTAATATCAGGTAAAAAAAATTGCAAAGAAAGCAAATGAATAACTTCTTTTCCTATTTTCTGAGATCTTGAAGTTCTAATTAAAAATTCATTGATATTGTTTTGTTTCATTTGGGCAAGTTTATGTTTTTTTGTCTCCAAAAGCTTACTTCCAAGTTCCTTCAATGATTGTTTCCTCTAGCAAACCAGATTAATGAATATAATTATACTAAAAACTCTTCCAATATATTTTTCCTCATTTTAGACAAATATACGAAAACTGACAATCAGTTGTCAAGGTCCTTAATATTTCAATTCTCTTGACAGTCAAATCAGATCATCTGGAACTCAGGTTTTCAAAAACCTCAAAAGATTTCTTTTTCGTTAGAAACATCTGACATCAACAAGTTATTTTCAATTGATTCGCTTCTGTTCTTTCTTTTGTGGTAAGTGTGTGCTTAATTTTTGTCTTGGGCTCTGTTTTTCTAATAAAAATGTATATTTTGTTCGAGAGCGGTCAATGAAGCTCTTTGTTCTAGTGTAATTTTAGGTAGCCCATAGTTCCATATTTTTTTATTAAGCTCTTAAAGTTTCTTTATGGGCTTCCTCGCCGTTTTTTACTATTAATATACTGTACACTGTATAATATCAATAATCTTTTTGTCCTAATAAATTATAATCTTGAAGCCTTCCTACCTCTCTCTCATCAGGTTTTATATGCAGTGCTTTTCCAAAGTTCTTTACTGCCTGAGTTGAGATGAATCAAAATTATTTGCAAGGTTTAATAAATTTTTATCACTTACATGAACTGTAGCTTGTCAACCAATTTCAAGTCATTTACTCAAATTATTTTCATTGTTCTATGTTTGTTTGCAACCTACGGTATAATTAGTAAAGTTGTATGCTGTAGCTAATGAATCACTTAGTAGTAACTGTATACATTACCATTTCAACATCTCCAAATCCTAGCTGGGCTCGTCCAAGAGTTTGATAAGCAGTCCACCATCTGGGGTTTACAGAGACTGCCATCTCGGCCATCCTCACAGCAGGAAACAACTCGTGCAGTTCAAGTAAAACCTACATGTATACAAATAATTTATGACTGCAAAAAATGAGTTTATTGAAAGCAATAATTATTATAAAATAGCCAAATCAAGATTATGTAATCTATTTTCATAAAGATCTTTCCTTTACAAAATCTCGTTCTCAAATTTGATTGCAAGAAAGCTCATTGTTACAGACCTTCATCAGTCAATATTAGATGACTGTTGCTAATAAAAAAATATTTAAATCTTATAACTAATTTTGTTAGCCTATACATGTATTGTCATATGTATGTTAACTGTGGCAGATCCAGGATTTTGAAAAGGGGGGTTCGAAGAAATGGGCTGCCTCCGGGGGCATGCCCCCGTGGGAAATTTTGAAATTTAAGTCCTCGGAAATGCGATTTCCTGCGTTTTGAGGGATGATGGTGGACGGGTTAATACCTTAACAAACTATCTCTTTTTAAAGCGATTTTATTAAACAAGGACTACGTTTAAGTCTTCACAATAATAGAGATCAACTGACTCCTAGAAATTGAAACTAAAATCACTAAATAAATATATTTGTCTTCGCTATTTAATTTGTCCTACAGAGTCACGCTTAAGATTCCTCAAAAATGGGATTCACTTATGTTTTTTCCTCAGAAACCGCATGTGTTAGAATGTTTTTTCTTTCCATTTAGGGGGTTCGAACGAACCACCCCTGGATCCGCCCCAGACATTTCAACATATCAAAACATATTTTTGGAGTCCAGCTTCCATTTAACTTTTGAGATACAATATCATACAAAAGCCCTAAGGCTGCCTTATGTATAGCCAGAATGCTGGCTAAAGAACATCTTTGATGTTGTATCCTAGTGTACAAAAGAGCAAAAAACCAAGCCAGTACAACACAATAAACAGAGTGCTTCAACTCGGATGTATGACAAGCATTCCATTGACAAACTGTATCTTTTTTATAGCACATAATGATAATATTTTTTTGTTACATTTTAATCATAGAGAAGAAGTAAATATGTAAGTTAGCTAAAGATTCTTAGAAAAGTTATATACAACTTGGTTGTTTTACAGTGAGTAATGACATTGACAATCACTTTAAATCTATAGTTCTCATCAGGCAGCAAGAGGATGCAGAGGTATGCACAGGTTAACAAGAGCATTGTTAAGGGTCCAGTGTTGCTCGTTGTTGATGATAACCCTAAAGTTAGGGTTAGGGATTTAGGATTAGGGTTAGGTTTAGGGTTAGCTGTTTCGCAGCTGTTTCGCTGTTTAGCAGTGCTCTAAAAAGATGAACTCGATCATTAACAGAATATAGTTCACATTTTATGGTAATATTTACAAGGTGTTCATTTTTACCCTTGACCTAAAACACAAGAATTTCTGAAGAAGATGAGGATGAAGATGATGTCATGCTGTCATATCAAAGTCCATCTAACAAGGTATTTTGTAGATAATACAGTAATCCCAGGATTCCTTAAAAATGAGTCAGGGTTTTCATTAGAAGCCGGCAACCGGCGAACTCCGGTGGCTACTTTCGATATCAGCGCCGCCTACTTTTGCTGACTTTTGCCAGTCGATATATTGTATCCTGAATGGTTTAAATAGTATCCAGTTTTCAGTATAGTGCGTCTGCTATTACAGTGGTCTTAAAATTACAGGATAATGAATACAAGTCCTCCTTTATAGTCTATTAGTCGTGTAGAAAAATTAAAAAAGTCGTTTTTGATGTTAAGAAATATTCATCAACTGTTGTACTCATTTTGGTGCCTAGAATGCTGGAAATGGCATTTCCCAGACCCCCTACAGCCGCCTACTACTCTTCTACCATCCGCCTACTTCAAATTTTATTGAAAACCCTGAAGGTACTTTCCCGAATCAGTAAAGATATTGTTTTGTCAAAATTGGTGGGTTTCATAAGGTTCCAGTTCAGTGCACATGGTGGTCAGTTATGCAACAGAATCTCATTAGAATCTAGTTTGAATCTCATTATTTGACCTCCATATGCCACTGTGTTATATCCTTGTGGGACTTAGTGAAACCCTAGAATAGAAAGTGTTTTGTCCACTCGTGCTAATTTTTTTGAAACTAAAACGATACCTTCGATATCGCGATACTTTTCTACAAATGAAAAGTTAGTTCCCCTTAAAACCACTTTAATTACCTCAACTTTATTATTCTTGTGCGTTAAATAAGTGAAACCGACATTTTAGGTATGAAGCTATGATCAATATTAAGGCGTTTTGAAGCAAACTATTAAAATTTTTTTCTGTCACTTTAATTTAACTAAAAAGGTAATCAGGGCCCAGTTGCTCAAAAGCCGATTAGCGCTAACCCAGGGTTAAATATTTATCCCGTGGTTTTGTTTTCAACCTTACAGGGACGAATTTGAACTGTATAAATTTGTTATTAACAAGTTTTTCTCTAGGAAAATCTGAGCAGTATTTTATAAGAACTGTAATCTTTTTCTCAGAGAAGCAAATGATGCCGTAATTTTTTGCTTAACCCAGGATTAAGTTTATCCAACCTTTGAACCACCCGGCCCTGATTGATTTAAGCAGATTTCCTGCTGTCTTATGTGTTGATTGTCTTACCAAAAGAATATCTGCCAAAGGGGCTAGATCCATACACAATAGCATTACGGTAAAAAACATCAAGATCTGTAAACAATAGAAAAAGAAATTAGTTATGAATATTTGATACCTTTATCAAATTTTAATTCATTTAATGAATTTCCAAAAGGACCATTTCACAGTATAACTAGATAGTCACCCTTCAGATGAAAACGATCTGGCAAAAAGAGGCATGGATCGAAAATAAATACTTTTGTTATATAGCTAGTGTATTTTCGACTCGAATGCGCGCTCTTATTTGCTAAAGCGAGGTCACGAGGATAAGTTCAAATCAAATGTTTCCCGGCAGGTCAACCTCTCGAAAATTGTTGACCAACCGGTGAACATTGCTGTCGTGCGTCACGTTCGAGAGCGGGAAAATTTAATAATTGTGGTTTATTTTGTTTATGTTATATTTCAAAACACTTAATGACTTCTCCGACGGGAAAAGTATGTTTTGTTTCCCTCAGCTTCGTCTCATGAAACATCGAGATTCTCGGGAAACAAAACAGACGTTTCCAGCAGTCATTAACTGTATAGTGTTAGTGGCATTTCAACCAAAGAGACCCTAAGTGGGATTTCAATTGCCTAACCCGATAACTGTTTTTACAGTAAATATGTGTGCAAACACATAGCAACTGCCTGATCCTCCAACGAAAGATTAATCGCTACATTTCACAGCAAAATGTTGCTCAAAACTTGCCATAGAATCCCACACGAAACTCGTGCGCGCGTCCTAAAAAACATATTCCCGCCAGTTTCACGTCGATTTTGCAAAAATAAAGCGGTCATCGGGTTTGCGTAGAATATGGGGCTCACAAACTGATAACAAAATCCAAGGAATTTTTCAGGAGTTCTCCAGGGTATAGAATGTATTTTCCAGGACCCAACCATAAATTCTCTCTCGGTAAAAATGATGTCAAGTAAAATTATAACTGTAAGCTTAATTTCTCCCATTATTTGGACATGGTTTCAGTTTTTCAGTTTATTATTATGCCATCAAAATAACAAAGTTATTTACAGAGTTCATTTATGCTAATGGCGAGGTGGACCATAGGAAATCGCAAGGCTTATACAAGATGGTCCCCTTATGGTGCTCACTTACTGATAATAACAAAATTTCATAAGTTTTCCAGGGATGCTGCAGGGTAAAGAATCTATTTAATGCTTATATTGCCCCTTGAATCTACCGTAAAAAGTAACTGTGTTCAACTCACATATGCAACTGTTAGATTAATTGGTGCAACCACGAGAGTTCCATAAAGAAATACTGTGCACAAGAGGCAACCAAATGCACAAACGACAGCATCTGCTCTGCGATTGAAAGCTCTGTATCGTCTGGCAAGCTCTGCTCCAACCCACACTCCAACAATTCCACCAACACATGTGATTATCCCAAACTTGAAACTAACGCTGCAAGAAAAAAAAACTGTCATTATCATCCACAGAAAATGATAAAACTTAAACTTAAAATTTCAGCACACATGTGGCAAATGAACTTGCGAATTTAAATGAGAATTGGTCTACAGACATAAACAAGATTATTACTACAAAGAGTGCTAGATGGAAAACAATATCATATAAAGTTGAGTCTTGAAAGGTGAACACCTTGTACAGGGTTATCAAAAAGGTTTAAGCCCCGTCTACACCAGCAATTTTTATTTGACAATTTTTATTTGCTGGGGTAAGCCCCGTCTACACTAGCAATTTTTATGTGACAAGTTTTATTTGACAATTTTTATTTGCTGGGGTAAGCCCCGTCTACACGAATAATTTTTATCTGATAATTTTTATTTGTTCGTTTAGATGAGCAAAATTGACCAATTGTTGTATGACAATATGACAATCATATTTGCTGAAAAACTGGCGTAATAGTTTTTATGTGGCAAATAAAAATTGGGCTTTTTGATACATCGTACTGACACACGTCCACATTTTCGCGCCTTCAAAACAAGCACTTGCTAGAAATTTTATCATGAAATTATTTGGATAGTACGTGCGTTTTGATTGGTCTACTTGTAAGTGTGTTTTCATGGTGCTATGAAGCACAAAAATGGGGTAAGCAATGTGGTTTGACTGTCTCCGAGTTGTGAGAATTTACAGTACGCGCTTTGTCTATCGTCTTTCTCTTTGTTGACAATAAAAATAATAATTTCACAAAAGAAATAAAATATGTTGTCCGTGCCTCCATAGCCTGTTGAAAACCGCGGCAAAGTTTGCGAGAATTCTCTGCTCTCGAAAGTCTCCCAAACGTTCGCCTCGATTTTCACCAGGCTATGAAGGTACCGAAAACATGTTTTATTTCTTAAATAATGAATGAAGCGAAGCACCGTGTGCGTCTATTTGTAAATAAAACACTCACATCGATCTCTAACCCTTACATACTGGATTCCTCTTCCTGGTATCGTGATTATTCATTTTTTACTCTCAAAAGTTTCTGATATCCTTCCACACCGGGTTAGGGTTATTATTCCTACCTATCTTCCGTCGTTTTGTCACCATCCTGAATTTTGGCAGCAAAGAGTAGCGCTTTAGGTGCCCAAAAGCCGAGTGCACCAGTGACAAATGATATACATGTTGAAGCAATAGTTGACCACACAAAACTTTTACTGAAACAAAAAACAGCAATTAAGAGTTTTTAAAATACACATAGTATTCAATATAAGTCCAAAGTACAAAAGCATAGATACAAATATAATACAAATACTTTTCACAATCTCTTCAACATACAACATAGTTTTATCATCCCTTATTTTTAGAGTGAAAAATACACATTTGGTACTTGGAGAGATGACATTGACTGTTTTAGGATCAACACCTAAATTTAAAAGAATCTTTATTAGTTTTCTGCATGAAAAACGCCTGATAACTTTTAGTTTTAGAAATTGCCATTATTCGACGAATTCATTGAAAATCCACCCTTAATTGCCTTCATTTTTATTTTAAAACGACGGCGTTAATAAATATATATTTGAAGTCAAAAAGATAGACAAATTAAACTTTTTAACAACAAGAATGGCCCTACATTTTGCATACATGAACACCACCCATTTTGAGTCATCATTTGAGAAATCAGACGAAAAAGACACTTTGGTATTTTTTTTTCTATTTTTTTCAAGAGTTGATTTAATTAATCTTGGAAGAATAACATTTTATAATGATTGGAAAAATACTTTCCTAATACTCAAGTGATGATTTTAATATCTTACAAAAAGTTCGCGCCCATGACGCACGTCAAAGTATTGGACATGAATGAGCACATTTTGATTTTAAGTACGAGTAAACGTTGAAAAATAAGTTACACATAAATTAATCTGCATTTTAACAACTTTCAATACATTTGGAAAAAAAACCGAGAATGTTTAATACAATAATCTTGTAAAGACCACTTTTTGTTCTGGTGTCATGTATAAATTTCAGTTTGCTGCCTTGAAGGATGAATAAAATACGATAGGAGAACGCATACTAATCGGGTCATTCCCGCGGGTTTATGTCCCGCGATTTTCCTATGCCATAAAATTTCA
>JANCMA020270601.1:0-22299 GCA_024336925.2 Zoanthus solanderi | reverse complement strand
TATATATGATTGAATGAATAATATTGATGATCCAAAGATAAGGTGCTTGTTATTATTTCTGCAGCGTTGTCTGCAGGAGTTCACGTAAGGCAGAAACTGGGATTCACAAAAAACATGCGAGCAAGTCTAAGCGCAGAAGGACTTCGTTAACAGTTTTTCATTTTGCTTTTGTCAGCAATTTTAGCTTTATAATTTACAACAACTCTAACGTGAAGAAAAATTCAGATAACTAAGAGAAAAAAGAGAAACTATAAAATAGATTTGATAGATGAATAATTAATAGCACTATTTTGTAGCATGTTTTACGAACCCGCCGAACTTATTCAAAAATTGAAAAAAAAAATCCATTCTCAAATCATAAATGGTACGATCAAAAATTGTGTGACAAGGAATAAACAGCTTCCCATTCGCGTGACGAATATATTATGGGACAATGATATACATGTTGCAAGTATTAATCTAAATAACATACTATTCAATTTTTAGTTTGATCTTTTCCCTCTCCGAGGGTTTGGTCTAACTGTTGCTAAAACAGGAAATTACGTTGGTCTGGCGTAGACAAAAGAAAACAAGTAAAAGTATGGAGAGCCATTTGCGCCAAAATTAAAAATCGCACACGTTAACTACAATGGCTTATGCTAAACTTCAATCTTGAAGTGCTACTGGTAAATCGCTGGTGGTAGAAAACTCTTATCGCTAGTGCTAAAACAAATCGGTGGTGATAAATTGTTCATCGCTAGTGATAAATTGCTAAAACGCTAGTCATAAATATAATCACAATTGCGAAACTCCAATCTCTAGCAGCTTCTAGATTAGTGACATACCAAAATATTTCGCTAGTGTTGAAATTCAACTTGAAGGGCTGCTGAAATTAAAAACTCCAAAAAAAAAAACCCAAAAAAACTAGTGCCAGTTAGACAATGGCAATGGTAAAGCAAATAAAGTCGCAAGTGCTTATATCGATTTATTATCGACCAGTACTAGTGAACGACAAATCAAATCTAGCTAAAGAACTCCGAATATTATAATCCAGTCAGAAGCGTTCTTTTAAAATACACGTTCGGATCGAGCATATGGTTGCAAAGATAGCGGGGAAGAGATCTTCGGGGGTGTTGATGAGGGAAATTTTGGAGGCAGATAAGGTTAGAATTAGAATTAGGGTAACTATACTTAAAGCCATACCTGCATCCTGAGTTCGCTCATATACCTCACATTGCTTCAAAATAGAATCCACTGCTTCGAGAAATAACTGCAATACCTGTGACAATTCGTTGGAGCCAGCCGCCGTCTTTGACCCGAACGTGAGGGCTTCTGATTGAATTCTAATATTCGGATTTGATTTGTCGCTCACTAGTGCTGGTTGATGATTAATTGATATTAGCACTTGCGATTTTATTTTTTTCACCATTGCCATTGTTTAACTGACACAGTTTTTTTAGTTCAGCAGCACTTCAAGTTGAATTTTAACACTAGCGACTGAAGTATTTTGGTATATCACTAATCTAGTAGCTTCTAGAGATTGGAGTTTCGATTGCAAGAAATCTGGAGATTCTGTGCAAAACCAAGAGATTTTATAAATTGCCTCATTTAGTACATGCTCCTAAAAAACAACCTTCCAGACAAACATTTAAAATAATGCCTTATCAACAAAACATTGCTCAAATTAGCGGTCGTCTATTCGTGTTCAGGAGACAACCAAAAATTTTATGGCCTACCAATTTTTGATAAAACTAAGAGGCAGGGATAATACTAAAAACAAAAACTCGACAGAAAAATAACACAACTTAAATTGTGATCAAAGTCGTGCAGACTCCGTGTGTAATGTAAGGAACGAGCGTGCAGCACGCTGAAGCTTCTTTTCTGAATCTTGAAAAAACCGGGAGATTTCGGGTCTTTGGGAGTCTTCCGGCAAACCCTGAGAGTTGGGAGGTCTGATATAGTAATGCGAATGCAACATTTATGGTCTATAAACTAAGCACAATGTTAGAAACAATATCCTCATGAGGATAGTTTCGATCTTATTGAATCTGATTGCTATTTTGTAGATTTTCATGCTTGATATAAAAACAATCCAACTTGTTTATACGGCTGTAAGATCTTACAATGTTTTGCACGTTCTTGTATGTCCACATCATTTTCCAATGTTTGATCTTCTGTGTTCGTCTTTCTTTCGAATTTTGATCTCTAAACGGCAGAATAATTGATCTAAAGTCTCAATGAGACGACTCACGGATACTGCGCACTCAGACAAATATTAACATCTTCCACACACAAGTAGTTCAAGATTCCTGTCAAAAAGTGAGAGTTTTATCCCAGATTTCCCATTAGCGACGTGGTGCGCAAGGGACCTTGGTTTTTTTGCGGCTCTGTAATCCTATTTGCAGTCTACGCTTTTATTGTTTACAAGTTCTGTCAAAGCTCGGTCATTTACGGCGAGCTTGCTGCGAATCAAACTTGTTCAAACTACACATTCCGGCAAAACAAGAAACATCTGTCCCGCGTTCCGAATTAGGAAAATCAACCACCTGCCCGATATTCTATTGGCGATGACACAAAATGGTTTTACGATGTTTTTGCCAGAGCACTTGTATGTTTGTTCTCACGGGCCTTGTTAGGATTAATCATTTCACAGTTTGAACGCTAAAGCGAAATTCAGGTTGTCTTAGCTTTGAAACTTATCTTAATATTGACAAGTAAACCACTTTCGATCCTGTGATAATTAGATCAACATCCCCAACTTTGCCTGGTCTATCTTGACCTTGTTTCATGACAAGGCTTGGCAATTTTTTAGAGATTATTAATGGAGGATATTATCTGATGGCGAGAAAATGTGAACTTTATCTTTGAGTGGTAAAAACAATATGAAAATGTCTCAAACTCATTAATAATTTATCAAGTTAAAACAAAAAAAACATAACCGTGACCATAGTTTGGGAATGTGATCTTTATTAACAGCATATGTTTTTATGATTTTATTTCTTCGTTTACTCCTTAGTGTTAGTTTCGATTGAGAAGATATATCAAACACGAAAGACAGTGTTTCGTCACATTTTCAAACACCTCGATCATCGTCAAAAATACGACGCTGCGCGTCGTATTTTCAACTCTCTTCTAAGTATTTGGAAATGTATGAAACACCGTCTCTCGTGTTTGATATATTACATGAACCCTCTACGAAATCCCAAGGGGCCGGAACTAGTAACATAAAACGGGCGGGAAATGTTTTTTGGACGCGCGCATACATCCGGGACATTCAGTAAAAAATTGTTTTAAATTCCACTAAAAAACTATTATCCATATAATACTTCTACTTTGCCAAGAAAACAAAACAAAAAACAACTGTTACTGAGTTCGTTTTTTCAATTAACAGATACATGTTACCCATGAGGAAAAACGAATCAGCAACCCATTTGCAAGCCTTAACAACTTATCCTATTATTCTCAACCTACGAAATGGAGAAAAAAGTAGTGTGACGATTACATGCCGCGACATCCCAGATTTGGGAGGGGAAGCAGAAAACCCAACAGATGAAACTGTTGACACTTTCCTTCGTGAAGCAGCTGCGAAGCTACCCAAAGTTCCCGGCACAATAATCTCAAAAACACCAGTTGAAGTGACTTTACAGGGTGAGAGGCAGAACTTTAAAGAGTGTTACCAGGAATAAAGCTTACTTTATAGTCAGTTCATTCTACAACTTTAATTCATGAGCTGTGAAACATCGATGAATGCACTAGTCAACGCGTTAGAAGCTTTTGATGTTTCGTAACTCATGAATAAAAATCTTACTCACAGCTAATACCAACTAGCTATGGTGCTGTGCTCCGAAGTCATGCATGGATCGTATAGCGGCTACCAGAGGCTTCTTTACACCCCGACCTCGGAGACCAGCTAGCGTCCTTGTAATTCATTCCCGAGACTCCGTCGAGCACACAGTTATTGTTTTTCTTCTTATTATTATTAGCAGTATCATTATCATTATTATTAAAATTATTATTATTATTATTATTAGGTAAATGTAACTCTGATGGATGTTATGCCGACATTACACGAAAGGATCGAGCTATAGCCAATAGCCGAAAGTTCTTTGCTTCATTTCTTCTCCTTCAGCTTTCCAACAACTTCCTCAGAATCCTTGCTATGCCTAACAAGGCTGTCTTCTGTAACATTTCCGTTCTGATTGTAATCCCTAGCTTCTGAAGCCATGCATCCAACCTTTGGTTTACTACTCCGAGTGCGCCAACAACTACTGGTAACACTTCCAGTTTTCCAACTTCTCTCTTCAGTTCCTGATATTTCTCAATCTTTTCACCTTCCTTTTCATACTCTATGTGATCCCAGGGTGAAGCTATACCCACAATAACTGCCTTGTTATTCTTCTTCCCGACTACAACCATGTCATGTCTTCCGGTCTCGATACGATAACATGGTCACACTGTATGGTTATGTACTAGAAGATCTTATATCTTTCGCTTTTCACTACCCCTTCTGGTTGATGTTCATACCATATCTCATTTCCGTCTATGTCATACTTATAACAGACTTTCCAGTGGACCAATCTTGCAATATTATCATGTCCTTTTTGTACTCTTTATTAGCCAACATCTTACACTCACTAAGTTGAACTTAAAATAAGTGCTTCAGATTCAATTTTTTTAAAAGTCACTTTTCCTAATCCACTCCCAGGCCTTATCTTTATCAACTGTCTCTGGCATTTCCCTCAGGAATTGACCATACATTTGTTTTCTTTCCATCTATTTAAGCTGGCATTCTGCCTGTCCCGTTTAAATTCGTTCTTTTCCTTTGCTTCCTCAGTGTGGAAACTCTTTTTCTTTCTTATTCCTGCCATCAATCTCTCATTCGAATTCCTAATATACCATGCCAGATTGTTTTCTTCAGCCTTCACACACATTTCACAGCTAATAATTCTTCTTTCTCCTTTCCTTCACCCTGTCAACATCACTTTTGGGATGTAGGGCGCCAAATAATGTTATTAGTTTCGTGGTCTTTTTATCAAATTCGTTTAGCTTAAAAGTCTACCACGTCAGCGCTATGTCTTAGAATTGCAACTGCCCATGTGTTGGCAACCATAATTTTATTCTTTCTGCTCGAGTTTGTCTTTAGCACCAATTTCAGCCTACGTTTATATTTCTTTGACAACAGGTCTTTCATCTCCTCTTTCAACTGATCTGTTTCCAATACCCTCTGTCCTTAACCTTCTTCATAACCTGACCATCTGGTAGTACAACTCCTTCCACCTTAATAATTTTACCACGTTTCAGTACCAGCACCCAACACTTTTTTATCCCAAATTCCATCCCTATTAGGTTCATAGGATTTTCCAACACGTTTTAAGTCATAAACACAGAAGGCTTATCTTAAACGCACGTGCTCCCCACTCATGATGTTAAACCCGCTCTTGATCTTCTCAACAGAAACGAAAGTGGAACCATACACAATACAAAAAGCAATGGTGAGAAGCTGTCTCCCTGGAATATCCCTCTATTTGATGTTTGCCACATGATGTCAACTCAGTCTTCCAATTATCTATTCTGCACAGGAGGAACTGTCTCACATTAACTGTCATCCCAAACATTTTCAAGCATTCCCCTATCCAGCTATGTGACACCATATCATAAGCCTTGCTGTAGTCTATCCAGGCCATGGCTAGATTCGCGTGTCTCCTTTTGAAATCTTTAAGAATTGCCTTATCAAGCAGCAACTGATCCTTGGTCCCCCTAAGTTTCCTCCTACACCCTTTCTGCTCCTCAGGTAGAATCTCCTCCAAATGTTTGTACATTGCCTCAGCAATGACACCTGTCATAAGCTTCCACATCAGGGGGAGACAAGAAATTGGTCTAAAATTGTCAACCATATTTCCTTCAATGTGGTCCTTCAAACACAAGATCGTTCTCCCAAAGTTAACCCATTCTGGTAGATCCTCTTCTCTATTTAAGATGTTATTCAACTGCTCATCAATTCTCCATGAAGTTCTCTGAGTTTTTTCAACCAAAAACCCTGCACCCTATCCCTGTCAGCAGCCTTCCAATATGGCATCTTTCTACTCTGACTGGTTGCCATATCAGATGTTATAACCAATTCTCCCGGTTGATTATCTCTAATATCATTTCTGATATTATTTAACCATTCCGCATTTCTATTATGCTCTTTACCTACACTCTAGATGTCACTCAAAACCTTCTTACTTCCGTCCGCATCAGGGATAACATTCTCATTCCTGGTTTTGCCATTTAACTCCTGAATCTCTATTGATCTTGTTTGAACATTATGTTCTGCTTATACTGTGTGATTCGTTGTTCATATCTCATTTTCGCAGCTTTGGCAAGTATCCTCTGTTTTAACTCTTCAATCATCGTATTTATCCCCTTCCTCCTAACATTTTTTTTTTCAAGTTTTTCCATCTTGCCTCTTTTCCTTAATTCACCCCATTTTACCTTTTCCGGCATGTTAATACCTTTTCTAATCCTTTTGATGTCTCCTTCAATTCTCCATTTCCACCAGGGCATCTTACTCTGGTTCCGTGTAGTCTGTTTTAGACCAAGCTCTATAGCAACATAGATACTTGCTGCATTTATGACGTTGTTCGTTTCATGTCTATGATCTTATGATTGACCCTGTTAGTAATTTCTTCTAGCTGACGTTAGTTTGCCGTTTTGAAATTGACCAGATTATTGTCTTCTGACTCTAAACTCTCAAATATTTCAGAGATTAACATCTTGTCACTTCTAGAATCATCTTGCGTATCGAAGTTACTCTCTTCCAGATGAATCCCATAACCTTCCACATTCTCATCTGTAGTCGCATGTCCTACATCCTGGACATTTATATCCTCTGTATCTTCCTGGCTTATTTTTCTCTTTATCACTTCAATCCCCAGCTCAGACAGCCTCCCATTTTTACGTATTTCTATCGACCGATATCCAATCCTATGTTCAGGGGCATGGAAGATACTATCTTCTGTCACACACTCGTTCACAGGCTTCCTTTTGAGATAACACTCCATAACAACCTTGTTGACCTCTTTACTCCTCTTCATTCTAGCAGTATCAAGATGACGACCGGGACCTCGCTGCTCACCCACAGAAAACCTGCAGGGCGAAGCACCTTCACTAATAGCTCAAGTACTATTCACGCCGTTATCTACACAATCATTTAAACTTTCACCCATATTTTTGAGAATGCATTTTTTCCCACTGGGGAGCTTTAATGTTTGGAGTCATTCACTCCTAAGGAGAGTTGTCAACCAAGACTAAGGCGTCCCTCCTTCGTGGTATTCCTGTCATGGGTGGATAGGGGTTACTGGCGCTTGCCAAAGGCACTATTATTTTTGTTCTTATACTCATTGAATTATTACTGGGAAAACACTGAATGGCGTCCGCAGAATAAAGCACTTGTAAGTTGTGTAATAAGTTTGTGCTTCAAGCATTAGATATTTCTAGGTTGATTTGACTGAGGCTAACGCTCAAGCCTTTAGCTTATCACTCCGTCTCTTATTAACATTTTAATTCAAACCTTACCTTAACAATTATGAGGTATACATCTTAATAATTATGAGGTATACACCTTAATAATTATGAGGTATACTAGTTTGTCATTTAACTTCATCCAATAATTGGTTCTGAAGGCACAAACACTACTTGAGGTTTTGACTACTAGATTTGGTCTATTAGAAGGTTTCAAATGATTTTTTTAAGCATTTGGATATTAAATCTACTACAGTTGGTATGACTGTGTACATCTGAATTTTAAAAAAATGATTTCTTAAATATGATGGACAAAAACCTTTAAGGCATCTAAATACAGTTAGGGATGTATGAAAATTCATCGATAAGTCAAGAGATACCCAGCCTAACTCTCTAAACACTTGTTCTGCATAGCCTTTGATAAATTTTTGTATTTCAAAGTGTTCCGTAAACTCAAAAGTATTCATGGTTTACTCACGGATTGTATACAAATTTTGTTCAACTGCTGTTGCTTTCACGAATATTATGTCAAATGTGGAAGCCACGGAAGTGCTTTGTGTGAAATGCACAATTGTTTGGCAACAAGTCCCTCTCCGGCTCTCGCAAAGATTTAACGAACACTCGATTACTGAAAAATAACATAGCTGTTTCAAATCCAAACAGTCATTAAAACATCAAACTTCAACTTCTATTTGCACATTACTGATAAGACACGCAAAAAACTCAATAAATATCACAAATGACATAAAAAATATCTAGCTATAAATTTTAATAAACTGCAAGACAGTAGCAATTTTATTTAAAACAATTATGCAATTATGCTGCACCAAAGTTGCTGTTATTTACCGCAGCAAAAGTACGAAGAAATATATGTAACAAAACAAGACTGAACACTTTCTAGTGCAGCTACATGCCTCACATTTCGACATTAAATATAAATTTAATTTTATTTAGTATAAATTTCGATGTTTCTATTTCACAATTTGTTTAAAACTACTGTTTTTTTTTAACGTTATCTACCTACCTAGTCTTCTTCGCAGCCGTTATGGGTCGTCACGCAAGACTTGTAGTTAGTGGGGAGTGACGCGTTGCGTGACGACTCAGGTAGCATCTGCGAGGGAGATTACTGCCAATCCGCCAAATGTCAGCTTTTTATTTTAATTTTTTTTCAGGCTTAAAGCTGTGCTCGGATTAGCTTATTAAGCCACTAACTTTTTTTTTTATTAAATTTTAAGGGCCTGACTTGACTACTCTGACTTTGGTAGACCTTCCCGGGGTTCATTTCGCTAACGATGATTTTCGAATGAATTCCGCTACACAAGAGTTAGTACTTGATTATATCGAGAAAAACACTAAGAGCATTATAGTGATTGTGTCAGAGGTCGGAGACCCCACAGGCGACGGTGCTATAAATCTCGTCATGAAGCGAGCCAAAGATTTCAGGAAGCGTACCATTTGTGTACTCACCAAACCAGATAAGCTCCGAGATACAGACGATCTTGGGCGAAAAGTGGCGCGGAACGAGTCCCATTTTACACTGGAAGACAATCGCTTCATCTTGTTGCGTGGTAAGGTTAAAGTTCATCCGTTGATAAAGTAATTCTTACGAAGAATAATTTCAAGGCTTCCGCTTCTTTTCTTTAATCGAAACTTTAATGTTTAGCATCAGCTATCAAAGAGAGTATCAAAATAAACTAGTAGTTTCTAATGAAACTGCGAGCATGCGCAGTTGGTAGGATTTATGCCTTCTAGCCATTAGGCTCCCAATTCAATCCTAGTTTTTGCCAAGATTCAAGTACTTACGATTTTTTTTCCCGCCTTAGTTAACTTATCGAGGAAGATGCTAACCTTCTCTCGGCTAAAAATTGGTTAGATGCTACGAAGTAAGTGGCATAGCCTTAACCATGTGTTGAAAGTTAAAAGTCCGGGCATGGTTGGCGCAGTTGGTAAGATCTTTGCCTTCCGACCACACGGTCCCCAGTTCGATCCTGGCTCTGCCAAGATTCGAATATTTGTGCGACCTTCTTTTCCGCCTAAGCCAACTCAGATTTCCATTCTTCCGGGGTAGGTAAATGAGTACCAGCATCTGCTGGGAGCTAACCTGCGATGGATTAGTGTCCATCCAGGGGGAGCCAATGACATTCATCCACGGAGATAATCACCGGCTCCATGGGCCACTTGGCTCGTAAAGGATTTAGTTGAGTATTAACTGCCGAAACATGTCTAAAAACTCAAATCAATCGTCTTGGTTTTTTTTTTTTTAAATTATCGTTTATCTCCTGCAAATGAGAACTGTAAGTCTTCGTTACTAAATCAATGAACAAGAAATTGTATATAACTAGCGCTTCTCACAGTCTCCCACATCGCGTGATGAAGAGCTGCGCATCCAGGCTGCAGTCGAAACTTCGTGGTCTTTCCAACGACAAGAAGCGTGAGACAATCGAAGAAATATATTTAATTTTTTATCGATTCCCATGGTGGATAACGCTTTTATTCGATTTAACAAACATTTAATCAAAATAAGAGAATCAGAAGATGATTCAACTTTTTGACAAGCGCGACTTTTTTGCTCGTATGGAAATTGTTCTAAAGCGCCATTGATATTCCCGAATGTGATTACCCTCAAGGTAATACTTGTCACAAGTTTTAGCATTTACTTATCTTCTAGGTGTGAGAAATCTGTGATATTTGTTCATAATCTCTACGCATTATTGTGTGCTCGCCATAACTATGTCAACCGTTCGAAATCTTGTGAAAAATAGGAGGAATTGGAGGGTATGGTTACATAGACAGCTCGGTAACCACTTCTGTTCTGTGGTCCCATAAAACGTGTTTTCAATCGCTACTACAATCGCACTGATTACGGATGGCTGGTGAATTGGTATGGATCTATCTCCGTTGCGTACTTTCCGCCAAAACCCGCTCCAAACGCAATCAATCTATATTGCAATAGAAGGTTCTCTTTTTACCAAAAGATCTAACAAAACGTTTCATAGGATACAAAACGTTCCACGGAAGTTTTCAAACTCATGAAGTAAACCTCACAAAAAAGACTTACTTATCAGAAGAAACTATTTCTGCCGCTTTAATCTGGACAATTTTGGACTTTGAAGGTTCAATCCACACATCTGGTTTTTCCTGAAGACAAATAACAAAACAATATAATAAAATATAACGTTATGAAACATCATAAGTCTCATAACTCTAATTCCCAAGTTTTAAACTCTTTTTATCTACCATTGTTCGTTTGCTATCAAATTTTATATGCTTTTAATATAGACCAGATTGTGAACAAAGGCCTCAACAAAGATTATCCAATGGAAAGTTCGTTTTATGATCTTGAACGACTCATTTTCATAAGAATTGTGCTGTGGTTAAACCTTGAATCGTAACAAGATTGGGAACAAAGGCCTCGATAAAGATTATCCAATAATAGTTCGTTTAATGATCCTAAATGACTTATTTACATAAGAACTGTGCTGTGGTCAAACCTTGAATCCTAACCAGATTGTGAACAATGATCTGAGCAAAGATTATCCAATGGATAGTTCGTCTGATGATCTAAACGATTTACCTACATAAGAACTGTGTTGTGGTTAAACCTTGAATCCTAACCAGATTGGGAACAAAGGCCACAACAAAGATTATCCAATGGATATTTCGTTTAAAGATCCTAAACGACTCATTTACATAAGAACTGTGCTATGGTCAAACCTTGAATCCTGGAGCAAGGATAATTGAAGAAGGTGGAGTGTTAACATTGAACGAGTTCCAGTGGGGATGAAGCTGTCTTCCTAGCTCTCGAAGTTCATTCATGGTGTATCCTGTTCCAACCTGAAATCGAGTAACACAGTGAAATATAGAGGTATACCCATGTACATTTTTCATTTGAAAACAATTTTCCTACCGCCGGTCGACAACCTTTAGTAGCGTTTTTGACCCTTTTCAATGCCACTCTGAAGAGTAGTTTTTAAGTATTATGAAAGAAAAAGAACACGATAAAAAGAAGGAAATACTTTAACTTAATTTCTGTAACTTCAATGCCTGTGCTTCAATTGTCAGTCGAAAAGATCATAAATAACAAGATTCTGCTCTATAGTTAGAGAGAAAAAACATGTTCAGGCATGAGTTGATGTCTACTAAGCATTTTTGTTGGATAAAAGTATAACCTTGCATTCGGGTAATCAACATTCGGATAACAAAGGATACACTGTACATTTAAAAGATCACTGTGAACCAGCTTATTCATTTCTTTATTGCCCCCTTATGGTAACTGAGTTAAGCTAAATCCTTTACGAGCTAAGTGGTCTATGCATGGAGCCGGTGCTTATTTCCGGTTTCTGTAGTGTTAAGCAAATGAGAGTCTTTGACTCCCCCTGGATGGGACACTAATCCATCGCATTTTAGCCCGCAGCAGGTGCTGTTACTCGTATACCTATTCTGGAAAGATGAAAAGCTGAGTTAGCCTAGGCGGGAAAGAGGTCGCACAAACTAAGTATTCAAATCTCGGCAGAGCCGGAACCGAATTGCGACTTTGCGATTGGAAGGCAGAGACTTAACCATGCTTGCCCTATGGAAGTTGAGGTCAGCGGTATAACCAAGAACATAACGATTTGTTTTCTACGTTTTTAAAATCTCTCTTTTATTCACGGTTTTTCGTGTATAAACTATATATAAGTTTTACCTTGAGCCAAAGCACGAAAGATTGCGAAAAAAATAAAGAGCATAAAAATCTTAAACCGAGTCAAAGTTTGTATATACAAATGTTATAATGACTTTGAAAATATTCTGCCACTTTCCTTACGTCGATTTAAAAAAAAACAATTAAATAATGAAAGTCAAAGAAACAACAGTCTTGCATAAAATACTGTGATTATATATGACCTATTTTAGTGTCTACTTAAAGTTGGTTAAGTAAAACACGTTTGAAAAGTCAGTAATTGTTAAATACTGCATCGTTAAAAGTAACCTTCGCATTGTATCTTAACCCTTTCTGTGCCAGTTGTATTTTTAAATTCTCCCAACCTTAGCCCATACTTTTCATTGAACAAATTTGAGAGAATTTGACTTTTAATCTTCAGTAGTTGGCTTTGTTTGATCAATTCTCATTTTCTCATCACCAAATGTCATATTTTGTATGTGGTATATAAGGAGAAGTTGGTTGTTGATAACTGACTGGCACTGAAAGGGTTAAAATTACTAAAATTTTGAACAGTTATAGTGAGTTAAACGGCACCAAAAGGAAACATCGATTCCATTTTGAACCTTTGAAGTAAATGTTGTACAAAAGTACCCGTACAAAGAAAGCCTGCTCAATAGCAACATACCTTACAAAACGAATAGAAACACGTTGGATGTTGTCCAGGATCTGATGGCGGAACGGCCACGGCACAGAGGAAATGCGATATCATACCGCCACGATGCTAAAATTAGAAGAGCAAAGTCCGTTAGCCAATTGCCGACTAAATTCATACCGTGAGAGCCTAGATACAAAGCTTTCAATTCTCATAACTGCGAAATAAGACCTATATAGAAAGAAAGACTACACTGTAAGTAGCAAAATCGCAAAGTTTGGTGTTAAACAAATCAATAGTTAACGATTTATAGCTGTTTTTAAATCCAAGAATTTCCTAAGAAACGTATGGGTTACGGACAATTCTGCACAAGTGTGCAGGAGCCATACATTTCTTTGGAAATTTTATCAATATGTTACAACGCAAACAGCATCAAAACTTAAAATGCTGGTTAGTTGGAGCTACGCGAAAGCAAACCAGTCAGTGTAAAACAATGTCGTACTTGCTTGCTAGCTGACTAGTGTAACCCTGTTGATTATTTCAGCTAGCTGGTACTGAAAAGTTTTGTCTTTTTACAATGGAGCCGAAATCAATTATAGAATTGCACGTAGTTTAGGTATCCTGCTGATGAAGGTCGAGCAAATGAAAACCTCGACTGCGTCTCGAGAGAGTTCTCCCAAACGTTCGCCTACGTTTTTACCAGGCTATGAAGGGAAAGAGAACATGTTTTATTTCTTAATCCAAGGACTCTAAGAGCCAGCTCATTCATTTAATGGACAATTATATTAAATAGTCTAATGATTAAATCGTAAATTTAAAGAAAAAAAAAACTAAAATAAAAAAAGGCCAGTACGGATCCGTGCATACGAAATTCAAAAGTTCTACCATGGAGCCACGCCCGCAGGACACTTTCAATTCCGTCTACGGTCCACATTTTCCGTCCACAAGTTTCAGTCTACGACCACTTCTGTCGACATTTCACCCCCACGATACTCATTCATTGCTTGCGCATGCGCGCATGAATGAGCTAAAAAAGGAAAATCTGAAGATAAATCTTTTTTGTTTTAACTGGATTCGAGCCCGTGACCTCTGCGATACAGGTGCCTTGCCTCAAGGTCAAAGTGCCAATTACAAAAGTAAAAATAGGCAGTGAATGACTGCACGTGGCTATTGCTATGTCAGCTTTTGTAAACAATTTACGAATGCATAGAAAACTGTGCCTGATTATGAAGAAAGGTATGACAAATTAATTGTGAATTAATTACGTACAACTAATCTTCGAAACCAACAAAATGCAAAGAGAGAGCGAGAAGAGGCTAGCACATGTCAAACATCTAGCTCGTACGTTTCCATCGATAAAAAACGTCATGTAAACGTCAGATTCCGAAGTGTCGTCGGAAGCAGCAACCTCACTATCGGGGCCAATCGGGTAGCTATCGTAGCTATCAAATGCTTGGAAATTGATTCGGAATTACCATCAGATTCGAATCATCTCGTAATGCATGACTCATTAATAGTTCGTTAAGGACGGTAATTATTCGAAGGTCTGCCGAAAAAGTACTTCAGCAAACATTGTTTTGGGCTTCCTGTGTCAAGTTAACATCACTTCTTCACTCATTCTTTCACTAAACACGATAACATACTAGGGTATCGCCTGGCAGGGTACAGCCACAAAAACTAATTCTCTTTTCTTAAGCGTGTTTCCGTACAGTTATTGTGTTTATTCGCGATATCGCTAAATTACATACAGTAATTTCAAAGGAATACGAAAAAGCAAAAATACAGTAGCTACTATGGTTAGATGCAAGCAACAAAAGAGAAAATTGTGATGATTTCAGCACAAAATTCCACATAAGTTACTTACCCCAACTCCAAAATATCCTCCCACAATCAAAACATCCAACTGCGGAAAGAAAAACTCAAAATTAATTAACTCGTGTGTGTACTTTAGTGTTCTTTCAGCATATGTAACGTGTTTAAACAAGGATATCAGGTCTTTGATATGAATAGTTAGAGTTCTACTGGGGGACTGGTGGGAGCTTAACCAGGTAGGAATAATGCGGTATGTTTTATCAGAGCCATAGGGATTTGAAATTTAAAAAGTCTTCCATAACAACAATTACATATGCGACTATCTGGCATTGTAACCAACACTTTAAAAATACAGTCGTGGACTGCACGAGGCAAGTGCTAGCTATACAAACTTGTTAATAATAGACCGGGCAACTACGTCATAATTCCGAAACATGTACAAAGAAAAAAAAAAGAGTTCGTAAATTGTTACAATTTTTTGTCTCTACTTTTCGACAATGATATTGTTTAGAAGGGAAAAATTTCGTAGCTTTTTACGAGGCAACAGGACGTTCAACAAGTCACGTGCGCAAAATTAGCGTGGGAGAGGAAACGGAAATGAACGAAGATACTCCAAATTACACTCCCACAATCCCACTCTCACAAGGCCATAACATAGTGGCTTGGCCTCTTACGAGGCACTAGCCACAAAAGCTGACGGTGCGTGCGCATGGTTGACGTAACTAACAAAATCTCTGCCTTCCAACAACAAAGTCTCAGGTCCTTGATTTGTATGTTTTTGTCACCTTCTTCTGTCTGCCTCTCATTCTCTTAACACTACAGAAAACGGAGCCGCTGGGCTCGTAAAGGATAAATCAACAGGCTATTCAATTCTAAATCAGTATCAGGCTACCATTGTAATTCAGTAGGGGGATCCAAGACAGAAAATAGATCTGCATTTCTTATCTACCGAAGGAGGCATTCTAAAGGATAGGCTAGTTCGAGGAACTTGTAGCAATAAATGAAAGTACAAAAAATGACGTCTTTCTTCAGAAATTCACGTTGGAGATAAGAGTTTTAAAAAAATGAATCAAAAAATTATTGCTTTGTAACCTCTTCTTTCTATAAGGAGTGAGACATAAAAGAAAACGGGGCTCACTTAAAAAGCTCTAGATGGGGTCAAGTATAGATAGCACAAACGTGCTAGTAGCTAACTTGAAGCCACGATAATGGGCATTATGGCCACGTTGGTAGCGCGTTTTACCCCTTACAGCTATCACAAACAATAGTGAGCCTGAATGCTAGCAGCCATGGACAGCTACTTTGACCTTTTTAGGCCTCATCAGCATGGCATAGCTAGCAAACAGGCTCAGGTTCCCAAAAAGATTATAAGATGTAGTCAAAGCGCTAGGTTAGTTCGAGGAACTTTACAATGTCACTATACTTTTTATGGTAGTTCTAAGGGGTAAAGCCCGCTCCCAACGTGACCATAGCGCCATTATCGTGGCTCTATATAGGGCTGATTAAAGAGGGAAGGTCTTATATTTTTATGTTTTTTTTCCCCAGCACATTAATTGTAAACCAGTGTATAGACAATAATCAAACAGAACAGAAACCTTTAACTAAAGATGCGCACCTCATCGCTCAAACTGTCCACATATTCTGGCTTTATCTTCAGCCAACCACTACCTGAAGAGAAGAGATACTGATTTACTAAAGCTTAGTTTAACTGTATACACTTAGACAGAGACTTCTATACGTACATCTTCGAGCAGAGTAGTTATCGTAGTGGCAAACGAAATTACCCATTGTATTGCGGTGGGTTGGTTTGCGTACCACGATTCTAAGGCCTTTGCTAAAAGGGCTTTTGTTATATTTCCGATTTTTTTGCCAAACAATTGATTTGCGCCACAGTAAAAGTATTAATCAATATGCAATAAGAAATCTAACCATTTCTGACGTTAGGTTTGTACACAGAAAAAGCTGCCTTGACAACAATTCCTTCCTCACGTCTGTCTATGGCTTCGTTTACGGCCTTGATAACATCCTCTCTGTAGGAGAGAAAACTTTCAATATAATGGCACGGAAACGTATGAAAAGTTTTTTACACCACCATACAATGTACCACCAAACAGTAATTGTAATATTCTCAACAAAACACATCATTACTGCTTGGAAAACTAAACTTGTCTCCAGTCTGTCTCTCGTGCGTAGGTTCTTAGTGAAACAGTTCAACAACAAGGATTTTTTAAGTTTGAAGAGAATAACACTAATAAAAAAATTTCTATTTGGATGTTTTTACTTTCAAGTGTTCTTATTTATATATATTTAGTTGTTAACAAAAACACGTTGATGTAGAAAAGTGAGACTAATAAAATTGGGTGTGCAAATAATTGAAAAGAGTTGATAGAAATGACCAGATTAAACCAGTGTTCTTTTGTCCAAGTATGTGACCATAATACTATACGGAAATTACTTCAGTGGCGGTTGATCGATTCTTCTAGAAAAGAAACTGTTTATGTAGGTTTTGGAAGAACTAATGGTTAATGAATTTTTTAGTGTGGAAGGAGCGAGTGTCACAAGTGTTCTGCTCCATATAGCGCTTTCATCATTAACAATTTTGAGGAAGAGTGACAGAGTGACAACTTAATGTTTTATTGCAGCACTCTTATAGTATCAAATCATTTTTAAACTCCTTAAGCACGTTTATTATAGTTCCAGGCTCTCGCGAGTAACATTGTTTAACAATCAAAAGTCTCAATGAGACGATACAGCGCACAAGTAGAACTACAATTCCGAGCAAACTGACTAGGATTCTCCACAGAAACTCGTTCAAGATTCCTATCAGAGACTGAGTGCGTTATATCAGTTTCGCTCTGTTTTTCTCAATTTTTTATATTTTCCATTAAATATTAAAGCGTTAAAATAGAAAACAATAAAAACAGTTTTCTCAAAACAGTCAAAGAATTGTTTAAACGGCAAAACGTAAAGAGAACAAGTTTCCCTCCCTCATCTGGTAAACAATGCAGATCGAGACACTAAAACAAAACTAATTTTTGCCTGATCATTAATAACAATAATTAAATTTTATAGAGAAACAAATATTTTTAATAATAACTCAAATAATTAGTGCGCCGTACACCGTTCTCTGTCAGCTAGCACATACCATTAAAACTGGTTTAGCTTAACTATAACTAATTGTTGATTCAACGAGGTCTCGCTAAGAAACCAGTTCAGAGTAGGTTTTGATTGTTTGATGGCGAAATGCAGGCTCGAGGATTTTTAACAATAGCACAGCATTTTATGCAAATGAGAAACTCACAACTATAACTCATTGCATGCTACTTCGTCGGAGTGTCCATGAAACACAAGTTTCTCTTCTTTGGATTCCTTCAGACCTAATTCAGTTACAGTGAAACTTCGATTTAACGAAGTGACAGGGGACTGGACAATTTTGTTCGTTATATTGCAAGTTCGTTAAATCGAAAATCTCGATATATCGATGTTCAGTACCATGTGTGTAATTGATTTGTAATCAATTGATGAATCGCATGCTGGGCCAAATTAAACAATTTTGTGAACAACGTTAATGGTATTTCATTGTCTGTAGAATGTATACGATACAACGGTTTTGCCCAAGTTTGTATACAAACGCACTAAGGAATTAGAAAACTATGCTTGTATATTGTTCTGTGTCTGAAAATCTAATGATAAAAATTATCGTACCTGGAGTCTGAAACAAAACAATAGGTTTAACACCTGAAATTTAACAATAAATATTCTCTAGTAAGAGGAAAACTTCTGTTTTGCTTTCATCTTTTATCGCGTTTTGAGACTTTGTAGTAACCTGGCACTAGTTTGGCGCCAGGACCACTCGGCGGTCAACAACGTTTTTGTGTTGTTGTTAGCTAGTTGTGCTATACGAAGTTAAGCTGAGAGATCCGACACATTGTCTGCAATTACTATAGATTTATCCAATTAAATTTTAAGTTTGGGCTTACGAATTTCGTCATAACGAGAATTTCGTAAAATTGAGGTTCGTTATTTCGAGGTTCTGTCTCGTACATTCTTTTATAACTTTGGCGAGGACTTCGTTAAGCAGAGGTTCGTTAAATCGAGGTTTCAATGTATTCTAATTGTGACACATTATAAGCTTAATCCTTTACGAGCCTGCTAAGTGGTAGTGTTCAGATGGGACACTAATCCATCGCAGGTTAGCTCTCAGCAGATGGTGGTACTTATTTACCTATCCCGGAAGGATGGAAAGCTGAGTTAGCTTAGGCAGGAAAATAGGTTGCCCAAATGTTCATATCTCAGCCTTGTGGTCGGAAGGCAGAAATCTTACCAACTGCGCCAACCATGACCACTCATTAATACATTATGGTTAAACTAATCTTATTATGGTACACGCCAGATTCTACTAACCTGTTTTGTGCTACTCGTCTTTCAACAAACTGCAAGTAACCAATGCGTGGGGTGAAAACTCTAAAAAATGAAAACAATATCATGCTAGGGTAAAAAGAAAATTGAACAACAACAATTTGGAAAGGTTCTTGTTAGGAAGAAGAACAACCTACTTTTCAAGGAATCCGATCCTTTCTTTGAATGGAACATTTGCCAGCTTTTTGTCGTTAACTAACAGAACGTCAAACACAACGAAGCACGGACGAAGACCTGCAAAAAATTGAGTTCGGAAGTATCCTAAATGAGCATAAGTACAATTACGAAATAATAATTAGTTTTTTTGTTTGTCACAGTTAAATCCTCTCTTTCTCTCTCTTAGTTAAGAATCCTAACTAGTAAGGGCATGCCTATTTACGAAGAATGCTAAATAATTTTTTCCGCGGTTTTAGAATATTCTTTTGTCTGCATTCAAATATGCCCACTCAGACTCATTTTAATCAATACGTTCTTTTGATATTAAAACTAGTGAACGAGGCTAGGCTATATATTTTGTTTGAATGCAGACAAAATGAAATATATCTCCAACCTTGAATAAGGTCTATCAAGGCACACATATATTCAGTATGATTTGAATAACTGAAAACAAAGATTCAAGAGTTTTAGGTTGCAGTCTACTTTTTTCTGAGTATTTAGTACGAACCATTTTCATAGGTGTTTGCACTCTTGACGTCAGTGTGAGCGCCTTTAGTCCTGAAAGAAAAACAAGAGCCAAATATAAAATCCATTGTAAAAACAAACGAAGCACAATTTACTTTTTGCTTTTTTTCGACCTCAACAAATTTACAAGAGGCATCCAGGATCCCGTCCAGGGGAAGTCAAAGACTCCATGGGCCACTTGTGATGGATCCAGGGGGAATCAAAGAATACATGGGCCACTTTTGATGGATCCCGTCCAGGGGGAGTCAAAGACTCCATGGGCTACTTGTGATGGATCCCGTCCAGGGGGAGTCAAAGACTCTATGGCCCACTTGTGATGGATCCCATTCAGGGGGAGTCAAAGACTCCATGGGCCACTTGTGATGGATCCCGTCCAGGGGGAGTCAAAGACTCCATGGACCACTTGTGATGGACCCCGTCCAGGGGGAGTCAAAGACACAATGGGTCACTTGGGATAAAGCTACCTTTAGCGACTTAACAAATTCTAAAATACTTACACAAACATTTCAGTGTTCGGATCATATACCACCATTTCTCCATCGAGAATACACGAAGAAACTTTTCTGCAAGGGAAGATGAAAATAATAAGACATTTTCACAAAATGGCAAAACCAGCGTTTAATTGTTAAATGAATTGCACGTTGTAAAATATTCAGTTTTTACTTTGATGATTTCCATAATAGAAAATGTTTGAACCTTTAACCATAAATTAGTAAATGAGAAGAAAAGCAAATAGCATTTTAGCATTTGACTTGAGAATGGCGTTATGTTTGCGCCGAAATGTTGTCGTTTTTTAAAACGTTTTAGAACTTTCGTAATGGACTTAAAGAAATTTTTAGCGTTGAAGTTTAGTATAAAAATGTTTCTCAAATCCTTTTAATATCAAACTACATTTAATCTATTTATAATGTTAATAGGACTGAGTGGAGTCCAATTCGGTCTGTAGTCATACAAGTGACTAACAAAATTGGACGACCGCAAAGCGGGAGTCTGATTTATTAATCACGAGTATGATTACAGACGGAATTGGACAGCATGAAGTCCTGTCGTACGAATTAATCATAATCATGACAATTTCCGAAAGTAAAAAGTGCAACTTGAAAAATAGCTTATAATTGCAATTTTTTATCTACGGTAAGTGCAATTTCCGAAAAAATATATATGGAAAAAAGCTTTAAAAATGGCTTTAAACAGCCTTTGGAAAAGGCCCCTACTTTGAAAGGAAAGTTGTTCAGTTGCTATAGTGATTGTAATTTATGCTGTGATTGGTGGATTTAGCTGAAAATACTTAAAATGATTGGCTCAAGAAATTGTCCGAATACAGGTGTCCAATTACAGCCAGTTGTCCCATTACACTGTCCAATTACAATTTTTCAGATCAATTAGTGCAAAATGCAGCAGATTATGCACCAATCACATTTGAGGAAATTGTAATGATTGTGATTAAACATAAAATTATCATTATGACGGTGTGGTTGGTGCAATTGGTATTCTGCCTTCCAGCCTCAAGATCCCCAGTTTGATCCCCAGCTCTCCCGCAATTTCAACAATTGTTCAACCTTCTTTTCAGTCAAAGCTCATTCAGCTTACCATCTTTACCAGGTCTGCATGTTCGGTAGAATACCAGCATCTGCTGGTAACTAACCTGCACTGGATTAGTGTCCCATCCAGGGGGGGGGGAGTCAAAGGCTCTCATCCGCTCAACACTACAGAAACCAGAGATAAACACCGGCTCCTTGGCTTGTAAAGGATTTAGCTAATAATTTATAATAAAGCAATGATAAAAATATTATCAATTAAAAACCCGAAATATCGCGAAACAAAGTGGGGTTTTTCGCATAATCGTAGGATAAAGATTTTATACTTTTAATATTTTGAAACTTGTTGTTTGCTTCGTCTGTTGTCGTAAGTAAAAAAGGCAGCTATCTTACCTTGAAAAACAGGTTGCAATGTTAGGTGAAAGAAATCCGCTTTGTGGGTTTTCACCAAATGTGAAAGAGTATTCATTTGCACTGAAGATATTGCATAAAAAACTTTATTAGAAAATGACCAGTGGATAAAATGTAATAATAATTTAAAAAAAAATAACTATTTCGAAAGCACACAAATCTTCTCTAGTGAAGAACTTAATCTGTGAACTTGGGATTGATTAAGGATTACAGTGAGCCAGATTTTGTATACCAATGGCCCTGAACTCTTTGTAACCATGAATTTCATATGACACACAATGGCAAATTATTCAAGACAAATCAAAGAAGAGCAATGCATACTGCGAGTGAGCTTCATCGACAAATGTAATAAGTACATCGGATAAAAGAAAAGTTGAAACTGATCTGTTTAAAAAATTAATTAGATATATATACAGTTAAAAAATTGTTTTAAAAATACAAGGTATATATAGGTATCATTAGCCTCTCACAAAGACCTTTCTTGGAGTCGTGGCATTCCCAGGCTGACAAAAATGCCACAGATGAACAAAAGCCATTCCCTAACGTGTACAAGTACTTTGTAAAGCCTGCTTAATTTTAATTTCAAATTTTTTTCAGATTTTTATATTGAGCGCTCTGTCTTTGTATTTTTATTGCTATGATGAAGGCCGCAGGAGCGGTTC
>JANCMA020270496.1:0-12432 GCA_024336925.2 Zoanthus solanderi | reverse complement strand
GATTCACAAAACTTTAATCAAAATGTTTGATAAAGGCTGAGCGGCCAAAACGTTTTGATTAAAGTTTTATGAATCAATGACCTCAAGAAGTTCACCATTTTTACATTCGATAAAACTATCTGAGTAAAGGCGTGAAGTATCAGTTTTGATCCTTCTTGTGAATGCCATCATCATTGGATATCCAACTTTAGCACGTTATCTATATATCTATATCTATCTATCTATACATACATACTTACATATATATATATATATATATATTGTACAGGCGAGCTTAGTGAGTGGGAAGACCTCTGGCAAATATTTTCCTGTACAGACCTCACACTCAGTTATTAATTAGTATCAGTAGCTTTATTAAAAGTAAAACAAAATTTTAGGACAACGTTTGTGATAGTGTATTCTTCGATCTTTGTAATCATAATGGTAATAATACATTACATGTGTTTGCAATAAAAGTTTTTTTTTTTTCATTATCTTCTAAAGGACTGCCGCAAAAGCTGTCCACTTGTAGCATGTACATATTGTCGACTAGAGTTTCACATCACAAGGTGAGTAAAGATTCAGTTACTTTAATTTATGTTTTAAAAAACACAGGGTAAAACAGATAAATAAAATAGAATAAAATAAAATTAATAGTTCAGTTTGATTAAAGTCCTAGCACAAATTCTCAAAAAGCAGGGGACAGCATTTTCAAATACAAGGCCAAAATGGAAAAGCTTGATTTTGGGACATGAGTATGATTTCGAAAAAGTTAAACGATTAAAGGAAACAATATGAAAAAATGTTGTAAACAATTTCAGAATGGATGATTCTTTTATTTATTTGTTGTTTTGAAATGGTTATAAAATTAATAATTAGTTTAGATACAATTCAACTGTGTAAAAATAATATGTTAAGTATAGATCGCACACTTCAAGCCACTGAAATGGGCATTAAGTCCTTGTTGGTACTAAGCTGGCTTTACTCCTTAAATCTACCATAAAATATTGAAGCAAGCCTGAATGCCACATCCCAGAAGAGTTGTGCTTTCACTAACTAAACTTAACTCTTTTCCTGCTAGATTTCTTAAAAGTCAAAATCACTAAATTTCTTTTAAAAAAACAATTACAGAATTTGTCAAAACCATAGACATTTACAGAATATACTTGAAATGACAAAAAAATGAATGGTCACTTTATAAGGTTTCATCAACAGGTTCAAAAGTTAGGACACTTTTAATTTATGTGATATAGTTTTCAGCCATGCTGATGAGGTCTAAAAAGGCTAAAACAGCTGTCCATGGCTGCTAACATTCAGGCTCAGTATTAATTTTATTTTTACTTTTTATAATTATTGTAAATTTAAGGGTTAAATCCTGTCACTAATGTGGCCTTAGTGCCAAGTTAGCTAGTAGCACATTTGAGCTATCTTTACAGTACAACTTGAGAATTATCATTTAAGCCACATCCCACAATTCTGCTTTTACTACAATTCATGAAGTAATTAAAATATTGGTGTTTGAACATTAAACATTATAATTTCAATTTTTAACTCCTTTTCATCTTTTTGTTTCCTAGTAGTTACATTTATTAACAATGATTAGTGAATGTGTTTTAATATGTAATTGTGACCATTTCAACAGGGAAAGTGATAGCAAACCAGTTTGCAAAAGATGTGCACAAAACCTTAAAACATATGGTCAGGTAATAAAAAGGAATTTATTTTACTATTGCTTGCTGTTGGCTTGAGAATTAATCTAAAGGGACCCCCACTGTTTTAAACATTCTGAATAAAAATTTGTTTTATTAATGTTGTCAACTATTAGACGTATTTTTGGTGTTTCTCATTTTAACAACAACAACAACATTTTATTTAAGAAAGCAAAAAAGTAGGCAATAAAAAAACACCCTGTATCTGGAATAGATGGACTCAAACCACTGTTTAAAGCATCGAGGAAGATTCAGTGGTAGTCACTGATTACCAAAAATTGCCCCAATGGTTGGGGTTCCCTTTAAGTTAAAACTCAAAGAGGTGTTTGTATTCTTGATTGTAGAGTTATAGTAATGATAATGGTGGAGGTAAAGATTCTGATTATACCAATGACAATGATGGTGGAATTGAAAATGGTAATGGTTATAAATAGTGATGATGATGATGATGGTGGTGATGGTGATGAAGATAACGTTGATGGTGGTAACAGTTGTAGCAGTGATGATTATGAAAGTTATAATGTTAAAAGTAATGACGATGATGATATGATGATGATGATGACGATGATGATGATCAGTGTTCTCCCCAGACTGTGGTGCTTGTGGCATGCTGCCGCTCTGTAATGTCCGAGTGCCACTAGCTGCTCTTTGGTCAATTATTATGAATAATTAATTTTGATATATATCAAAATTCTATCAAGAAAATTTAAAAAACAGAGTTTTAAACTCGAACTTTGCCCGACTCGTGTCTTTTTCGCAAACCTCCACCATCTTGAATTTCATACCCAGTCTTTTGCAGTTTTCGAGAACAAAAGTAACCATGGCACCGGATGACAGCGCAGCATGCATTTCACACATGAGAAGCGCATTCTTTCACTGTTGTAACAATTAAGCAGACATGGCGAAGCGATCAAGCAGAAGTATTGAATGTTATTAATTTATTTTTATAAAAAAACGAAGAGTCGGCGTTGTAAACAACAGCGAAAATATCCCGTAAGTACTTGTTTAACATTTTTGTAGCAGTGTCGTGTCTTTGCAAGCTCAGAAACAGAAGAATATCTGCTGTTTCTACTACACCAGAATAATATTGTTTATTAATTTTATCATTCAATTTACTTAAGCAATTGCATAAGGAAAATAAATAGCCTAGGTCTTTTGATATTGTACAATGTATTTAGTGTTTTATTTAGAATCAATTTATTTAAGGTGATTAATGTTTATTATTACTATTATTATTAATGATCAGTTTAAATAATCTTATAGTAAATATTCTTAGTCAATGTTGTAATAAAATGCAGCAAAATACTATTAAAATTTAAATTTGAAGGCAAAATTCCACTGTGGTTTGTTATTACTGCCCTTTAGTTTGATAGATTGACAGATGTCTGTACAGATGAAAATCATAAATATTCATAACATTCATGAATATTAATGAGCCACCGCTCTGGTGAAAAATTCTGGGGAGAATACTGTTTATTTGTTGGACGTATTCAATATCTCCATTAAATGTAGCTGTTCCTCCAAATTTCAAAATTTTGTAAGAACTGTTGAATCCTACACAACTTGTTAATGAAAAAAGATGAACTGACAACAAAACATTGAATATGACCTAAAAGATAATCTAAAGTGAGAGAAAGATACCTACAACTCCAAGAGACAGATCCTACTGGAAAATTATTTACTGTATTGGAAAATGTCTTGGAAATCCTAATCCAACTTTTGCATGGAGGCAATTTTTAAGTTTTACATCTTGGTGAAAGCAAAGAATGTTCACTGATGTTTGGGACTGTAGTCCGGAGTGAAGGCATTCAATTCGATTAAGAGTAAAATCAGTAAATTCTTTGCTTCCAGCATGGTGTAAAATTTAAATTGGATAATTTTTAAAAAAATCCATACCTCCCCGATGGATGGTAAATTGGAAATCCCTGTGGGGGAGGGGAAAGGGGTTAAGAGAGTTTGGAAATTACTAAGTTGCTTATTTGACCGTCATATTTCATGAAAGTTTATCAATTTTGGAGCTATTTTGTGGAGAAATTTGCATGGGAAAACCCCAAAAAGGTATGAAAAATTTTACTTCTGGAGCAGAATAACTTGTTCCAGCAAAATGTTATTAAAAATTTTCCTCTTTTTGCAGTGTTTAGAACAGAATTTTTTGCTATTCTTAGTCCGTGTCTTAAATAAGACTTGAACTTCCTTGTATGAATGGTTTCACGTCCTAAATAAGATGTAATATCTATAGTTGCATTGTATCAAAAATAAAACACGAACCATATATACAGGATGTTTGCGTCGTATGTAGGACACAAATATATTAATGGCACAGTTAGCGTCCTATTTAAGAACGTGCGTCTTTGCTAAGATGCATCTTATTTTGTCCTAAGTAAATGGCCCAATTGTGTGTAAGTGTGAAAGCATTGAATAGTATGGATTGAAGAATAGATGACAACTTTTAAATGTGTAACGATTTCTGTCAGTGAATTTATTTGTATTAACACAAAGGACAAACAGTAAATGGCATTTAGTTGTGCAGGATATCATTGACACAAGATTTTGAACTCACTTGACCTAGTTTGAATGACAACTAAACATGTAAAATCTGCGACGGCATGCCTTGTAAATACGTCCCCAACTTTGTTTTTAATGAACTTACATCTTTGATTGTTTGCAGCTCCATCAGATTTGCCTCACGTAACTTTGGTCGACTACCAGGAGCCACAGTCATGGTGTACTATTTGTTACTATGAATTAAACCGTCGTGTTGGACCACAGTTTGAAGCCAAGAGCACAAGCATAATTGTAGATGGGTTCACTGACCCAAATACAAATAACTCGGAAAGATTTTGCCTTGGCCAGTTGTCCAATGTGAATAGAAATTCCACAATTGAAAACACCCGCAGACATATTGGAAAAGGAGTTCATCTGTATTACGTCTGTGGTGAAGTCTATGCCAAATGCTTAAGTGATTCTGCCATCTTTGTGCAAAGCCGCAACTGCAATCACAGCCATGGTTTCCACCCAACAACAGTCTGCAAAATTCCTGCTGGCTGTACTTTGAAAATATTTGATAACCAAGTGTTTGCCCAGTTGTTGTCACAGTCAGTGAATTATGGTTTTGAGGCCGTGTATGAGCTCAACAAGATGTGTGCAATAAGACTATCATTTGTGAAAGGCTGGGGTGCAGAGTACAATAGGCAAGATGTCACCAGTACACCGAGTTGGGTTGAGATTAAACTTGGTGGACCATTGCAGTGGTTAGATAGGGTGTTACAACAGATGGGGTCAGCCCCAAATCCTGTCTCTTCAATTTCATAGATCATCAGTTATCAAAACACGGAATCGTTTTGATTTGCGGTTGAAAAGTACCTTTAGGTGTTTTTATTGGTTAAAGAGTGCTGTTCCTTTGACTTTGGGCTGCAGAAACTATGTTCCAGAGAATAACATGCTAACAAATTTCTCTCTAAGGCTGATTTACTTGTTGTATGTGCACCACAATGTGCTGACTGGCTTTAAGTTGTTGTCTTAATGCTATTGTCCTAAGTTGGAGATGTGAAAATAGAATTTAGGGAAAAAATTGAATGTATCTTAGATTATTCACGTTGTTGTTTCATCCAAACAAACTTCACCTACATAATTTGTTGGTTTCAACTGATTTGGTCAGATAATTAACAATTACCATACTCTTTTGTATGGGCTGAAAATGTTAATTGGGCAATACAAATACAATAACCATATTAATTTTTTTTTTTCTCTGAAAAAGAAAAACTACGGTATGAATAATACTGTAGAATTATTTCTTGGTTTTAACTTTTTTTTCCCTCTAGTCTAGTATATCAGCTTTTTCATGCTTTTTAGTTTTTTAATTTGTCATTAGAACAATGCATTTCTTGTAGGTAATAATTTTTTATACGGTTTCAAATTCTATTTAAAAATAGTGAGAGTGAGTATTTCAAAAAGCTGAAAGTGCACGAGCCTGTTTAGGAAGTGTAATTTCAGCTTTTTAAAAACTCTTAAGTGCAAACTAATTTCAAATTGAAATAGAAAACACCGTATGATTAGTTATTAATATATAAACATGAAAAAAATCATGTAAGTCTTTCTTGAAGCCACTTTTTGCATTTGAGAAAACTTTTTTTCAAAGTTTCCATACAAAATTTTTGTCATTGTTTTATTTGATATCATTGGCTTAAAAAACATTCCATTATCTTTCAGCAAATCATAATCCAGAATTACCATGTGTAATTTGCGCTGGTGTTACACTTGAACTGCACTGCTCTTAGCCAATTAGAATCGAGTAATTTTTTCATGTATATTATTACCACTCAAACAGTAAACTCTGTGTTTTCTCTTTGTTTCCAACATTGTATGGTAGAAATCTTGTATTATTTAGTTTAAATTGAAGAAAATATTGGAGCGAGATATTGCTTGGAAAAATGGGATTTCTACAAGTACGATATATTGAAGAATAGATGACAATTGTTAAAGGCGTACTTATTTCTGGATGAAATTATTTGTAATAACACTGTGCACCTATGACAAATAATTTACAAGGTATTTGCTTTTTTGATCGACATTAACATACAGTTAAGAAAGACTTTTCGTGAATTGTTTTATTTAGGAAAAACAATAGTCGAAAGCTAACAAGTTAACCCAAATCCTGACTTTCAAGAAGTCGCTGTTTATGTTAGGTTTTTCATTCCACAAACATGAGACTACGAAAAATTGATATTGTCGTAACATATGTTTAGTTATATTCTTTAATTCTTAGCATTTACACGCTTTTATATTAGAGCAACTTTATGAGAATAAGGAGGCTTAGGTTGGCCAAAAATTAAGAAGAATTTAAGAACAAGCTTAGGCTGAGGCTTAAAAAAAGTGAAAATGTTTCTAGTTGAAACTGAATCTTGTAATTTACGTTCGCGATGTTCACAGTAAAAACACAGAAGCATCGATCGTTTCCCATTTATTGTTATATCTACCATTGTCCCAAATGATACACGTATACAGACGATCAGCATTGTTTTTCAATGCCTTGTCATTTTATTTTGATTTCTCATCATTTCTTAATCGCTCACAGAAGTAAAAGCAAATTAAGAACAAATTAAGGATGAAGCAGCCAAAAAATTAAGAATAATGAGCCTCGGCAAAATTTGCTGCCTCTTATAAAAAAAGCGTGTATATTAGAATTGGTGCATGTATATTTCAGCCTATGAAATTTAATGTAATTATGTTATCTGCAGCGTAAATTTAGTGCAATAAAAAATTGAAACTTGGAGAAACATGTTTTCATTATTTTTAAGAGGTTATGGTTACGGTAAACTTTGAGCAGCGCTTCAGCTTATAACTCGATTCTTTGTTGTTTTGCGTCACACACCTTCAACCTATTATTAACCGATTATGAAATTCTCTAAATGGGGACTGTACGTAGTTGTTTAAAAATTCCTTTTGGATTGGATAAAACAAAAACACAAACGACAAACCTTACCCCAACAATATTGAACAAACTAAACATCTTTAGAGACACCAAAAAGATCCTCAACCCTTGAACATGGAATGGTCCAATCTCAAGATTCCATATATCTCTGAACGCTTAAATCATAAAATTACCGACATCTTTCAAAAATAGGAAATACCAGTACGTATCGCATTTACCCTCAGACGAACTTTATCTAACAACACCACGAAGCGTACCTGCACAAGAAACAACTGGCTCATCGCACACACCAAATTATGGCTATTGAGTAAACACTGTTTACCAAATTATATGTAACAAATGCAATCAGTTCAACATCGGGAGCACAACACGTTTTATTCACGATCGCATAAAAGAACATCTCAACAACAACAACAACATTTTTTATTTTGTACCATATTTTTACAATTATTTATAACTTACTATAAAATGAACACTCCCGTATAAAAAAACACATATGCGCCTGCCATAACTAAGACTATGAAGGAATAAAAATCAAGACTTGCATTTGAAAGCGACCCTGTTAACTAAGTTATATTAAAAAACAAAAACTAACTCTTGACTCCCGAGTATGCAGTGAATTTGCAAACCTATTGTTTTAATTCTGCTTTGTTATATCCAACCACGCCCACTCAATCTATTTGTCTTTTATCCTGCCGAGCCTTTGTTTTATATCTTGTAAAATTTTTGTACAAGACCAGCGCGGATATTATTCTTCCTTTCACTCCCTGATGATGCCGTTGACCGGTGAAAGCTTGGAAATTTTACAGAAACATTTTTAGCAGTAGTTTTAGGCCTCGCTCGAATTTTAATTTTTATACATAATCTTGCTACTGAAGGCAACATCCAGACTTAACCCAACCCTACAATGGAACTCCGTGTTAACGAGAGCCAGTAAAATTACAGAAATAATGGTATAAACCTTTTTTCAAAATCATTTTTGTAAGTAGGGACAATATTGTTAATTTATACTGAAAAGTTTTCCTTTGCGGAGTTCCAACTAACCGGCATTTTAATTTCTAGATTTATTTTTTCATCATTACAAAATTAACTCAGCTTGGTTTTAAAAACGGCATCGGGGATTTTCGATAGCATACAGCAATAACGTTTTAGAACTGATTCAAGAAAATTTTCCTTTACATGGACGATCTTTATTAGAAATGGTAAAAGCGCAATCGTTATGGGATGTGGCTTTAAAAATGAACTCAAGTATAGATAGCACAATCGTGTGCTAGTAGCTAACTTGAAGCCACTATATTGGGCACTATGGCATGTTGGTAGCGGGCTTTACCCCTTTAAACTACCATAAGAAATAGTTGCTAGCAACCATGGACAGCTGTTTCGGCCTAAATGATAAAAAGCCTCATCAGCCCAATATAGTGCCTTTAGTGGCTTCAAGTTAGCTACTAGCACGTTTGTGCTAGATCTATACTTGAGTTCATCTTTATAGCCACATCCCACAAGCATGCATTGCGCTTTTACCATTACTTATGTTCTGTTTGCTCGCTATGCCATGCTGATGAGGCCTAGAAATCTCAAAACAGCTGCTAATAAGATCTAGCGAAGGCAGTTAGCCCGCTCAGGGGTAAGCCCTGGCGTTCTACTACTACACGAAACAGCTGTCCATGGCTTCTAACAATCGGGTTCACTATTTTCTATGGTAGTTTAAAGGGGTAAAGCCCGCTACCAACGTGGCCATATTGCCCAATATATAATGGCTCAAGTTAGCTACTAGCACGATTGTGCTGGTTTGTGCTATCTATACTTGGTTTTTATGAGAACTGACTTTGTAAAAAAAATACATATTTCCCACCGTTTTGGAGTTAATCATAAAACTATCATTGTGCCAACTTTTGTGGCGATTTGATAAAAACTAATCGAATTTTAACATATTTGCACATCCGCCAAGGAGGTGGCCAACCTAAAAATGGGTACCCTATTTTTTTATCCGGACTCCCGATGCGTGATTGAGCATTTTAGTTATGCGTGATGCGTAAAAAAGTTTTTAAAAGTTAATGTGATCCGTGAATTTTGTTGCGTGAACAGTGATCGACATTCAGACTATTTTGTGAAACGAGAAATAACCAAATATGTTCGCTTGATTCGTGAATCAAAAATGGTTTCGGGTACATTAGTGTTCTGCTCATTCCCAGGCTCCCATATCCCAAGATGTTGACCATGTGAGAAGTCCAATCCAATAAAGGCAATAGGGCCATTTATACCGGAGGAAATAAATATCCTCACTTGGTGAAGCTTCAGTGTCAAAATTCCGTCACCTCGTGCACTATGCGTAAGTAATCTGTTGTCCTCTTCCAATAACAATACATAGTCCAATAAAATACCAATACTCACGTACTCTTAAATGGCTGACACACCAAAACCTCTTTTAGCTCATTTTTCACAACACAATTTCAAAGTTGCACTTTTTCAGGGCCATTAAAAGTCATCATTATGCTTTTTGCAGATCTAAGGCCTTAAAATGGTCTTAAATTTGCTATTCTTGGGTTTCACTAAGTCCCACGAGGATATAACACAATGGAAGATGGAGGTCATATAATGAGATTCTTTTGTATAACTGAGCACCATGTGCACTGAACTGGAACCTTATGAAACCCACCAATAGAGTGGTAAAGTGTGACGTCACAAAAATTAAAGTTTGTGAACTAATGAGATTTGTTGAGATCATCAGAGAGATCAAGACTAAAAATGTATCCTTGCCAAGAATCAGCATGTTAGTGCAAATTGTAGGCGAGATATTACCCCAGTTATGCTCTAATGACTCCATACAAATCCTTCTAAAAATGGCTTGGTTCATAACGTTAGGAACCGAACCAATTTTAGAAGGATTTGTATGAGATCATCAGAGCATAACTGCAGCAATATCTCATCACTGATTGATGCCAAAGTGCTAAACTTTGGCCAAAGTGCTAAACATTGGCATGGAGCCATGTTTCATCTTGTTCTTCCTGAATGTTACAACCAAATTAGTCATTTCACAAATCAAATTTTTGTGACATCATCACTTTAGTACTCTATTAGTCAGTACACTCTGTTTGGTTAAGAACTGTGGAGTGATTTGCATGGTATACATAAAATCACACAACAACATTTGATTTTTTACACACATTAAATACTTTGTTTTCTACATTAGAAAAATTGATTCAAAACATTCCGACTTCAAGGATATTTCAAATTAAAGCAACTATGAAATGATTACAGCAGAGTCCACAAAGGTTTGTATTAATTGTAATTTGAAAACTTCAAAATGTCTTGAGGCAAAAGCCTTTTTGCTTATTTCAACTTGTACTTAGTTAAAATAATATTTACTCTTTTCATTAAGACCTCCTCTTTTTATTGATTTCAGCACAGAACCTTTAACAACATGGGATGTTGTTGTAAAATTACCTTTGTTATGCCATTGCTGATTGCTTGGCCACTAGCCAACTGGTAAGAATCAGTTCTTCCAGACAAAAGCAAACCATGAATTATTTCCACACAAGGTGGATATTAAATGCATTAAAACTAGCGTAATTGATAATTTAGTGAGTGCTGTATTCTGTAGTCAAGTTACATAATACTATAGATGTTATCTTGAATCCAACATACATTAATGATCAGTGTCTAATAGTAGTTGCATATTCATAATTAATCTTTTTTTTTTTTTGTTGTGCTAAGATTTACGGCAGTGAAATCGTCCAAATGGAAATACAAATAAATATTAATGTGTAATATTTTTATAACAATTCTTCCCTTACTCAGCCTGATGCATTTAACATAATAATTTATGAAAATAAAGAAAAAATTTAGACTAGCAAGTAGTCCAAAGTATTACACATGTTAATTTTTATTACCTATGTTCCTGTTTCCTACCATCTATTGATGATTTGTAACCATGTGATGCACAGTATACAGTGTATGTATGTCACTGATTTAAAATTTTGAAATATCAATTCCATTGCTAAATAACATCAAGAGCTCATAGGCTTGTAAAGCACATGAGACCAGCAGTTCTGGGATAATTGAAGGGTCAAGTGCAAAAACGGTGTCAGTGATGTTTTATGAAGTTCTCAACTCTCACTAGATTATCCCTCTTATCTCTTCATAACTTTTGGGGGAATTTAGCATTTCATGCAAAGTCACATTGTTTTTGTACTAGAAAAAAATGACATAAAAGAATTTTGATCAAGTTCTCATCTCTCCCTACATTATCCTCATTATCTCTTCATAACCCTTGAGAGAATTTTGCATTTCATAAAAAGTCCCTTATGTTGTTTTTGCACTAGGCCCTTCAATTTTGTGACCCATTTATGACAAATTTGTAAGTACTGTAAAAGAGAATTACTTATGCCCTTTATCAAATACCCTAGCTGTCGCAGTTTTAAAATAGTAATTGACTGAATGTGAAACACACTTTTTCCTAGTCTGTGTGTGGGCAGATGAAACAAAGACTTTTTTGCAGCTTCAAGTACCTCAATACTTCAGAAAAGAGCATATGATTTTTAAAAGCAGATCTATTGAGAACCAACTAGGTGGAGAAGCAACTTGAGTCCAAAACCACATAGCTTTAGGGGGATCCTGAATAGTTAAAACATTCATCATTTAGATTGTAATTATTAGAAAGTGTGAAATAATATTATATTAGGGGTGAAAATGTGGATTTGTGTTCAGAAAACCCAAGTTTATTTACCACTGATAATTTCATATATATTTCATACCAAGCTCAACTTCCAAGGGAGGAAATGCTCACCATATGTTGTATCTAACAAAGCAAAAAATATTACCTCATGGCTGAAAATTATATAGATACTTGAATGGAATGTAAACTTTAAGCTCAACTGACTACCATTCCCTGTGTTTGTTCTACTTCTTGTAGCTCACTTATCTCATCTTTATTTAAGAATCAATCACTCATCAGTTTAATTTTTTTTTTAACATTTTTTGACACTGGTGTTTACTTTGGATATTTACAATTACATAATATAGATTTTTATGGTGTCTATTATAAAAATGTGATGGTTACCGATGATAAGGCAGTATATATAGAAACTACAATGCTTATGATATTTAACTGCCTTAGCCGCATAAACTGATTAACAACTGATAGCTGTAGTTAGGCATTGCTTGATAAAAGAAGGCCATACCAGTAACCACAAGTGGGAGTTAAAGATATTGTATTTCTCTTTGAATTTTGTTGAAAGAAAATAAAAAATAAGAAATAAATAGATTATTTTAAGAATAATTTAAAAGATTTGTCAAATATTTTTTTAACTTCAT
>JANCMA020270389.1:0-12433 GCA_024336925.2 Zoanthus solanderi | reverse complement strand
TAGAAGGGTTCTCCAGGTTAAAATGATAGAAGGGTTCTCCAGGTTAAAATGATAGAAGGGTTCTCCAGGTTAAAATGATAGAAGGGTTCTCCAGGTTAAAATGGTAGAAGGGTTATCCAGGTTAAAATGATAGAAGGGTTATCCAGGTTAAAAGGGTAGAAGGGTTCTCCAGGTTAAAATGATAGAAAGGTTCTCCAGGTTAAAATGATAGAAGGGTTCTCCCAGCACTTAATCGGTTTGGTCACTAAATGCATCCTCGACCCTAAGATTTATTGTGGCGATACTCATCCTTTCAGAATTATACCGGCCATTCAGCAATAAATTAACACTTGTCTTGTAAATCTACGTTGGCAAACTCTGTCAATCAAGATATGTGCAATAATTTTTTAATGTGCTGTTAACTGACATGCAATAACTAGAGAAAATAAGCTTTAAATATAAAAGGTGCAACTCTTTGGAACAGCGTACACTGCAATCTTAGACAAGTGAGATCTCTCGATTGTTTCGATTGTTTTAAGCAGCCGTTAGACTTTCATTATATGTACTCGGTATTTCAGCATGGAAAGCAGGTCTCAATAGTTTCTGTTCCTAGTTTTTTAATCTTTTGCTGTAAAATAGTAAGTTAAATGGATAGCAATTTAAATTAGGCTAATTACGATAATTTGCCTAACGCATCAATAATGGTAAAATGGGAATGTTGCTTATATATTCCAGGTGAAGGTGGTCGTCTTATATATTCTTGTAAAGGTGATCGTCAGAAATGCACGCCTGACTGTTTTTTTATCTTAGATCAGGCCGCAAACATCTCGAAGCTCAAAATTAAACAGGCTATTCATATTCTCTGGGAAAAGCCCTAACTTAATCACCATCTTGCACATGTTAATTTAAAATTGTCACTTTAATCCCTGCATTGTACTATGTTCTTTAATTAACATAATCTTTTGTTCATTTTCTATTTATATGCTATGTGCAACTTTGATTTCATAATTCTGATGAAGGCATGAGCCATGCCGAAACATGTAAATACAATCTGGATCTTTATTAAAGTTTTAGCCAACTTATTGTTTCTCCGTCCATATTCCAGGTCAAATATATCCGAAGAGGAGGCAACGAGAAGAATCAGGTTAATCAGTCAGAGTATTGGAACTTTCCCATCACCATTTAATCCCATTTCCTCAGCTATGATTGGCCAAAGAATGTTTCCCCGTGAAGTTCTGGAAGGAAAATGCCCGCCATTATACAATGTTTATTTGGATTTCCATACCAAGATGGTTGCTGAGCGACAACAGGATTTCAGTAAAAAACCGGAGGAGGAGAGAAAGTCGGTAGAGAGGATCATACAAGAAGACGTTTTAACTGCAGAATTCGGTGTGAAGGCTGGGGCTGCATCTGGTATTGCCTGGTTAACAGGTAAGGGACTTGATGCAGCATGGGAATTTCTGAAGAAAAATGCGCGGAATTTCAAACCTCGCCCTCCACCGCTGATGGCAAAGGTGAAAGCTCAGCAATTCGTGCAAGACGCATGGAAAACTATGAAGGAAACAGAAAAATATCTATACCCAGCACAAACAGCTGCGGTATCTGCTGAACAACTACAACAATCAGAAGCAAATGATGATGACACAGGCAAGACTGTCCTGGAAGAGGCCTATACAAAATGGATTGAGATGAAGAATGAAGATTTCTGGAAGAGATTTGCCGGAAAAGTGAAAACAGATTCCCTAACCAGAGGCGAACAGAGTGTCTACCTTAACTACGTGATCTTCATCTGGCCGGTAGCTCTGGGAATGCACGAGTGGACCTACGACGACAAGATGAACCTGATTCAGAAGCTGATAGATGCCTTCCAGAAGAATGAATTGTGCTCAGATCTGTATCTCACTGTAGCAGATGCCCAGGTCCCCCGTGATGTCGCAGCTAACTGCTGTCAGATTGCTCTGGCAAACCTTAAGTACAAGAAGAAGACAGCCCTTCTTACCTCTGCGTTTTCGATGGAGGAGGTTCCGGTGGCAGTGAAACATACAGCCAACCACGTCAAATCTTTGGTTAAGAGTAATGTGAAGACCTGTAGCCTGAAGGCCTTCAAGGAATCTTTCTCTGCTAAACAGGAAGTCACCGATTGTTGGTTTTCTTTCCTGAACAGCAACTGGAAAGATGATGAAGACTGGTTCTATGCCAAAGGAACGGTGGCCCTGATTGTTGAGAACTCTCAGAAAAAGGACGTGTATCTGCTGCCGAACTTCTGGATAACTAACTCCGACTCTCCTGAGCCTCTCTTGCAAAAGCCTCCCAACATGTGTTTTTCCTTTGCACCCAATGACTTACCTACTCCACCATCAAAACCACAGAAACCCCTTGCCTCGCTGAACTTCCTAGCTGAAGGGTCTGTTGGAATGACGACTATATTTAGCGCTATACTTTCATTTCTTGAAACTGCATCCTTTGCGATACCAACATATGGAGTGTTCATTTCAGGGGCCCTCAGCTTCTTTGACGTCATCTTTGGTTCAATGTCATCGGGTGGAGCTAGCATGACAGAAATCGTGAAGGATGTGCTGGAGGACGTTCTGATTGAGCATGAAGTGAAGGATATGGAAGACACTCTAAACAACCTCAACAGCTTCTGGAACAACGAGTTTCACGAGCTCATATCACAGCTTGATGATAAATACAAGGCAAAACAAATGCAAGATTTTTATGGGCTTCTTAACTCTGAGGCTTTTGACAGAAAGGTGCTCCAGCCTTTAACAAGAGCTACAGATGCTGCAAATGAAAGAGATGGTCTCCCAGCGATTGCTTACAAACTAGCAACTGATGACCGTTACAGGGCCAACCAGATTCCTTTACATCTTTTGGTTGTGACCCTGCACATCACTTTCTGTTTCAAGCTGCTGGAACTGAAACAATTTCAGAAGTTCGATGTGTTGTCCACACAGGTTGAGGCTGAGGCCATCCTCAGCTTTGTAAGTAAGCACAAGAAATATGCCGAGTTGAACATACCAGATGCTATGCACAATCGCTTAGCAAAGGTCTCTGAGGTAGATAGTTTATCAATGCCTGCAGGTTTGCAGGCTGCACTTACCTTCTGGTTTGAGGATAATGCTTCGAAAAATGATATTCCTCAAGGGTTTACACCTCACGGTTACTCAGAAAGTGGAGCAAGTATGGACAAGATCAACCACAAAGATAACGTGCAGAAAGCCCGTGACAAATATCTGCAAGAACTTCAGGGGAAACTGGATAAGTACTTCCAAAATGCGCATGACACAATGAATATGTGGGTTGAAAAGGTATCCCAGTACGCTGAGGGAACTCTTCCCCTCATTCCCACCGAAGCTCCCACTCCAATTAAAGGCACGGGAGTGAAGATAAACGATCCTCTGGCAAAGAACTGGCCCAAGGAAGGCAAGATCAGATATGCAGTGTCCAACTACAACAGTCTGGGAGAATCCAGGTAAAATAGTCTTTCTTTATTTTCACCTCTTATGTTATGGCTCAAATATCAGTTCGCATCCCATACGCATGACAGAAAAATAACTTTAGTAAAAATATTATCTACTTGGCTTCCCATGTAGCACAATTCATTACAGATCAAGCAGGTGAGGGATTTTCAGGGCTTGAAATCCACGACGGCCATGCGGTATTTGCCGTGGATGTCCCTGGTCAATGCCGTAACGCCCCCAGAAATGTGTACGATTTACGGCCACAAATGACCTGCCCCTTTTTCTGTTTGGTGTCATCGTGTCTTAAGAAATAGGTATTAAAACATAGGGTATTTTTCAGCTAATATTGCCTGAATGAGTTGAAAGTGATCAAATTATATTGAGGTGATATGCTTGGTATGGCCATGGTGCCCTTGGACAATTGCCTTGGTGCCCTTGGACAATTGCCTTGGTGCCCTTGGACAATTGCCTTGGTGACCTTGGACAATTGCCTTGGTGCCCTTGAACAATTGCCTTGGTGCCCTTGGACAATTGCCTTGGTGCCCTTGGACAATTGCCTTGGTGCCCTTGGACAATTGCCTTGGTGCCCTTGGACAACTGCCTTGGTGCCCTTGGACAATTGCCTTGGTGCCATATTTTTGGCAAAAATCTTGAGGCCAAAATGGCCGTGCCCTTAAAATTAGAGAGTTCAAGGCCTGGATTTTAATCTTAAAAAGATGGCTTAAAAGCCCAAGTTAAGGTAGAGACTGAAACACAAAAGAGGAGTCAGATGGTTTCTACATAAAAATAGCCGGCGGTGACACTACCAACTGCAGTTTCATAAAAATCCAATGAAATATTTATGAAAAACCCATGAGCCTTTTTTCAGGGCCATGAATATGGCATTTCTCAATTTTCATGGCCTCACTGAAACAATTAATTTTTCATGAAAATTATTTCATGGCTCATGAAAAACTTTTTTTTATGGCCATGAAAAGTTGGTAATGATCCAAAACTGAAATTAATGAGTCATAAAAATCTGTTTTCATGGCCATGAAAATTTATGAATAACTAAAGTTAAATTTAAGGGGTTATGTAACATGTATCATTAGATTATTTATTTATTAATTATTTCATGGTTCATGAAAAACTTTTTTTATTGCCATGAAAAGTTGGTAATGATCCAAAACTGAAATTAATGGGTCATGAAAATATGTTTTTATGGCAATGAAAATAAGTACATGAAAATGAACCAAATAAAATTAATTAAATAATTTATCAAAATAAACACCAATAGATTTTATCTGCTAAAGCAGGAATTGAAAACTGATAGCATAACAACCTCATAAGAATAACTCCTAAGGAATTAGAATTATTAATAGCTCTCAGTTTGAAAAAAGAATTGTGAAGTATATATGACCCATTTTGACACATGCTCATCAATTGATGAATGATGTCATCAAAATTCCACCCCCTTTTTGACAAGATGGTATTGGAATGGTCTCTTGATTGACAGGTAGGTAACTCCAAGATTTAGCACATCTAGAAAAAAATCCCACCAATGTACATGAAGGCAAAAGTGAAATTATATTAGCTTTTCTAATAGAAATGCCAAATTAATTGCTTTATTACACATGGGGTAATGTGGGCTATATGTGGTTCAGATTTATATCAGTCATGCTTGAAACAAAAATAATATTGCAGTTTCTATCAAGATTTTTCCAATATTTGTGAAATGAAGTCCCTGCTTTTTTGGAAATTTCTAGGAATTCTCAGATATTCCCAGAAATTCCAAACTATGCATATTAGAAAGAGTTGCTTAAGTTTGAAATTCCTGGTAACTCTTTGGAATTGCACTTTACACAGATTTCTATGCTTGAAATTTCTAGGAATTCCTAGAAATGCTCAAGAATCTTACTTAAAGTGTTCTTAACAAAGGCTAAAATTTTTGGGAATTTCTGTGAATGAACTTTTCGAGGCTCAGTACAAACGGATTTTCTAGGAACTACATAGTTTATTGTCTTATCAGTGATTCCTACGGTGGCCCATAAGGGACACGGCTGTACATCAAAACAAAGTGTGTTCACATTATTAAAGCTTACTTTTGTGTAAGCTGATTTTCTACGGAGAGAGTGGATTTGGAAAGTAAGCTTTAATAATGAGAACACACTTTGTTTTGATGTGCAACTGTGTCCCTATGGGCCACCGTAAATTCCTATTATAAACCTGACGACACAATTATAAATACCGGCAATGTCGATCGATATTAAGGCCACAACCGTTTATCTCCAGACTTCACCATATGCATGAATACTGTACGCTTCATCTTTTTCATAAAAAATGTCTATTATTTTGCCATTCTGTAGCAATAAAATAGTTTGGGATAACTATGGACCTCTGCAAATGATATCTGAGTACTTTCCAGCTCGTGTGGCAGGTCTCTAAACTGTGTAAAAAAAGCCGAGTTCTTTTGTGGAACTCGAACATGCCAGAAACCAGCGTCCATATTGGATTTGAATGCTGCTAGACCCTGGGTACGAGTGCTATAATCGACGATGCAATGCTGTGAAATGCGCGGTTGATTTCAACGGTTAAGCTGTGGGTACACGCTGCAATTTTTTCTCGCGCTCGCAATGCAATTTTTGTTTTTTTGTTGCGTTGCCAGCGCGAGGGAAAATTGCAGCGTGTATCATGACCACGACATTGACCGCAACGATGTCTGGTAACACAAAAAATTGTTGCAGAAAATCAAAACGTTTTAGTTTTTATCTGTACCATATTCAGGATTGCACGTCTAAAATTAGCGAAAACTGAAAATTGCAGCGACTGTCACTCATGTTCACTCACAATGCAATATTCCTATTCAAATTAACTAAAACTAGCCACAACCGTGACCCCCGTAACCTCATTAAGTAATAACAAAAATATTTGCTTTCCTCAAGTAAACATTACACAGACACGCCTGTTCTTTTTTGGTAAATCTGGCCAAACTTCTATTTCTTGATCATGAGTGTCTCAAAATAGCACTCGATCAAGCTGTATAATTGATTGAAGTTCTTTTACTTTCATTTTAAACTTTTTTCATATGATAGACAATGCAATTTTTCACTGCAACAAAGATTCGAAATTGCATTGCGAGCGCGAGCAAAAATTGCACCGTGTACCCATAGCTTAAAAGTGTGAAGACATAATAGTTGTATATTATCCACCTTAGCTTTTTTTTCCCAAATTTCACTGATGTCGTCGCCGAAACGCAATATTTTAATAGCTTTCATATTTATTCTTAAATGTTTTACAAAACCTTCCGTTTTTGCAAAAAATTAAATTTTTTTCATGCATCATGAAAAAGTATCACGCATCACGAAAAAGTCACGTATCACAAAAAAATAAAAAGCCCAATCACTAGACCTTAATAGATCGTGCACGCAAAATCATAAAAGTTGTTCTTTTTATACTCAAAAAGTTGCTATCAAAAAGTTGCTAAGATTTTGCAAAAAAAAACAAAAAAAAAATCAGCTTTTAAAACTTTAAAAGTTGCTATCTTAATATATCAACATGTCATATAAGTATTATTTAATATTTACCATCGATAATCGTTCTTTTTGAATAATTGGAACTTAAGAAAGTTCAGTATATTACTTAGAAATGTATATCTACGGGGTGTATTGAGGTTTGAAAGCCTGGTGACTAGGTAGTGGTAGTAAACCAAAAATGGCTTGGGACGAGGCTTAACATATGAGCAACATCTAGCAACATATATGCTTTCCAGACACCCCGTACCCTGATTAGCGTCGATACTTTTTACAGAAATTGATGTTTCCTTTCAAAATGTGATTTTTATAAGATAAACCGATACAAAGTTGCTGGAAGTTGCTAGAATCGAAAAAGGTACACAATTTATTCAAGCCTACCAATCACGCGTTATGAAAAAGGTACCTTCGTTATAACTTTTTATAAAATAATTTGGATAGTACGTGCTTTTTGATTGGTCTACAAGTGTGTTTTCATAGCGCTATGAAACACGAAAATGGCGTCAGCAATGAGGTTTGAATGTCTCAGAGTTGTGAGAATTTACAGTACGCGCATCGTAAACCGTCTTTCTCTTTGTTAACAATGAAAATAATAATTTCATAAAAAAAGTAAAACATTTTTTCCGTGCCTCCAGAGCCTGTAAAAAACCTCGGCAAAGTTTGTGAAAATTCTCGAGCAGGTGAAAATCCTTGACTGCGTCTCGGGTTTTCACTGATCTGCTCTCGAATTTTTTCAAACGTTCGCCTCGGTTTTCACCAGGCTATGAAGGCACGGAAAACATGTTTTATCTCTTAAATGAATGACAGTCGCGATTGTGAATGCATTTTAAAGGATAGCTGAACTTAAAAATTATTTCTATATGTTAAAATACACCTTTTTGGAATTTCGGAAATGAGTTTTTTTGTACCAGGTCCTTAAACATATGTAATAAAATGTGCTAGCTCTTGACTAAAAGAAACGCCATACTTGAGCCCACGATCTAACAAGGTTGTTACCGCTTGACGTCACAACGTCAAATGTCACTTTCCGTTCTTTTTAACAAATTGTAAGCCTTTTGTGAAAGTAATTTTTAAGCAGATATAGCTTTATTCAAATGAAAAAAATAATATCTCTACAGGCGTGTACGAAGCAGTTGATGTGTCGCTGTAGAGCATCCTCTGTGTGTGCAGTCAGAGTAGCATCATCCGCGAATAGCATCTCCTGATCAGTACTCTACGAACCTTGGTCTTTCCACGGAGCCGTGCAAGGTTGAAGAGGTTTCCGTCAATTCTGGTATGGAGATACACTCCGTCTTCTGACTGGCTGAAGTCGTAGGACAGCAGCAGGGAGAAGAAAATACCAAAAAGTGTAGGCAAAATACACACCATCAGCATTGTTTTTCAATGCTATGACATGTCCTTTTGTTTTGATTTCTCATCATTTCAAACCGCTCAAAGAAATAAGAACAAATGAAGAATAAATTGAGGGTGAAGCAGCCAAAAAAATTAAGAACAATGAGCCTCGGCAAAATTTACTGGTTCTTATAAAAAAAAGCATATAAACGAATCCCTTTATTGTATTAATTGAAATTCAATGACTTTCTTTTTCTAAAACTAAAAGGATACCGTACCCAAAGCTGAGACAAATAAAATCAATAAAAACTAAAACAATTATCTGCTATTCCTCGTTAGTAAAACATCGCCTTTAGTGCTAACAATTTTGATAGTAGAATTTTAAATTACTAATCTTATGGATCCCGAAACTTTCAATTACAATCAAGACAACTTTAAAGCACATCGAGTTCGAAATAACCAAATTATTAAAAAATAACAATTTTAGTCCCGTCTCAAACATTAAATGCTCTTTTATAAAAAGAGTGAAATCTCATAGAACTACCAGAAATTCTATTGTTTGACATTTCTAGTAAAAGTAATTTTGAATAATTTTAGAAATTATAAGGTTGCCCTAGTATTAAATGAAGATTGAAGTTTTTCCTTCGTTTCCTCATTTAATTATTTCCGTGAAAAATTTGTCAAAAACGACGCACGTTTGACATTTTGATTGATATCTGTGATGGTCATTTTCCACCCTCAAAATTCAAATGGTTCACACCTAACCAAACACTGCCCAATTCTCGAGATTGTTCCAGAAAACGAAATGTCCATGACCAAACATCGCACAAGAGGAGACTGCAAGCCGTTGGAGATTTCTCGGAATCTTCACAATACATAAACTTTAGAATACTTTAATGAAGATATATCCTATGAAAGCACGTTGCTTAATCCATACGGTTACTTAAAATGTATTATTCGTTTACTTTCGATGCCTACATGAAAGTAGTTTCATTTATATAGTACCGTCCTCCGTTTCGCGCACCGGAAATAAAATTCCAAAGAAAGTAATATTGAAATACCTATTAGTTGTTGGTTCTGCACAAACCCTTGAATCTTGACACAACAAATACAAATGATGAGGAAAACTTTCGTTTTAGCCATCGTTGCAACTAATAAGCAAAAATTACAATAAAACAGCAATTAGTTGCTCATTATTAGAAAAGAATGTCTCAGTAGATGTTTTCATATCAATAAACGTGTGGTTACTAAGAAATAATAAAATCATGGAATACTTGAAACGGACCTATAGAGAATATTAAAAGTTTGCCTTCATTTAGCAAAAAAATTTTTATATCGAACTAAAAATTGACAACAATTTTTGTCAAATTTTCCGCCATCGTTGGTCAACATTACTTATTATTTCTGAGGCTTCCGACTTCCATGAAAAATTATTCAGTTGCATCATTTATTAGTGGAGATACACATTTATCATATGTGTCTCTAATTTTTGCAGGTCCAGTTGAATTAATCCACACTGAAATCATTACATTTTAATGTTTTGTTACACTAACACTTTCCGACCTTTCATTTGTACTATACACTTTTTTTTATTGAGGACCAGTAAAATTTTCCCCAGGCTCAATGTTCGTATTTTTTCGGCGATTTGAGGCTAAAAATGTTCTTTTTCTGTTCTTAACTAAAACGCATACATTATGACTGTAATACTTTCAATTATATATGCAGTGACCGCCGGAGTACAAGTTTTAAAGGAGAAACGACAATACATGTGTACTGTACAACACAGTATTTGTTACATTTGGAGATTATTTGTATTAAAAAAGTGAGTGTAATTGCTTGATGTGTTTCAGCGTCGTTATTAAAGATATTTTTCCTAACATTTTCACTTCAGACTCGGATTGTTCTTAATTTGTTCTTATTTTTCAAGCTATTCGAGCCTTATTGTTCTTATTAAGTTTGTTCTTAATATAGCGCTTTCAGTGTTACTGAAAAATGTAGCTTTGCCTTTAAACTTTTCTATAGATACTTTCATATTTAAGCAACTTTTAAAAAATCCGTAATAAAGCAGACTACAGTTTTCAGTGCAAGATCGTTTTACGAAAATAATTCACAATTGATATCATTTGACATATGGAAATTATAAATTCTTTTAATAACGGAATACTGAAAACGGCACCTTTTCGAATATTCAATGCTTGCCTTCATTTAGTAAGGAATAGTTCGAATAAGACTGGCAGCAGTTTGTGTCAAATTTTCAGTCATTGTTGGTCAACTTGATTTATTATTTCCGAGGCTTCTGTGAAAACAGTTGCATCACTACTGAATACTGACGATTTATCTTGTCGCCAAATTTGAACGTTTGATTAATTTAAAACAAAATGCAAGCGTCAACGTTTTCTTAAAAGGAATCAGTACATTTTATGATGGCCTTACTGAGCTTGTTAAGGACAACAAAACTAACAAACATTACTACGTTTCATCCAAAATATATTACATTATTAAATTCGAGAGAAGTGAAAAGTAAATTTAATAAAAGTTAAAACGAGAAGCCATTCCATTTTCTGTTTTTTAAATAAAATTTAATATTTCGGCTGTCATCCGACAAAATTTTATCTAGTTTAACAGTGTCAAGGGAACTGATTGACCTTGCTCGTTCAATGTTGGTCTTTGTTCTTTTTAGCATTGTTTATTAAAGCCGAAACATTAAACTCCAATTTCAACATCAGAAACTAATGGAATGGCTTCTCGTTTTAGTTTTTATTATACACTTGTATCCCCGAATTAATATATGAATATAACTTATGAAAACGAAATCGTGAGCTAGGTTGATCCTAAATGCGAACGAATTTGAAAACAAAGCTATCAATTCATATAATTATTACTAGCTTATAGCAATGGATGAGAAATTGTCTCACTCCCTGTGAGTGAAGTGAGCCTGGGTACGAATTTCCCTCAAAAGTAGACACTGACAAACAAAAAACAAAATGAAGACGGAAATGAATCTTTGTACCACTTCCAGAACGCAAAATAGTCTCAAATGGAAACATTTCCGTGTTTGGGCCTACTTAATTATGAATACAAACTAACCCTGACCCAAACGTTAATCTCTGCAGTAATTTACTAAGCAACCTTCGTTCACTGTAAAAATCCAAGCCTGCAATTGGAGAAAATCGATCACGTGATTTCGGTTTATCTGTCACTAATCATGGCCAAGTCTTCATTGAATTCAAACCATTGCCTATATCAATCAAAATGATTTGTATGGAGCTTTTACTCCAGCGAAAGTTGTCATTTATCAGAGTATACACTCAAGTTGTTTAATTTGGCGGGCTTTTTGGCACACTTCCAACAATTTTCCTGTCTTTTAAATAAGTTTGAAGTTTGGGTTTCTTGTGAAGCAGTTTGCGACATTTCTGATCAGTTTTTCTGTTTGATTGTTTAAATTAGAATTCAACCCTTTGCCAGATTTTATGAATACCGGATTTACAAGTATTGAGATTGGTTTGTTTTATGGTGGCAAAAACTTGGGAGCGAAAATATGCAAATTCTTGATTTTTTTTTGACAAGATCACTTCAAGATGGCGATTTTTGGTCGGTACTAAATCGGGGATGACCACGTGTGAAAACAGTTCAATTAGTGGTTGAATTCTTCCAATGTTTTATTAAAACATCGAACTTACTTCCCACAGGGCATGCTGATAAATGCTAAAACAAGGTATTTGCTACATTTCTTTTACGAATTAATTTCTGCTTTTGACAAATTTCAGTGAATGCTTCGCTACTTACTTCTGAAAATTATCTTCTTCGCGTTAATAATTTTAAAAATTCTATTTTTATTTTATTCTAATTAAACTTATAATATGTTATTTTAATTATGTGCTTAATTAATTTAAAGATTTTTGTTTCTTCAAACTTTTTCTTCAAGTTCTTTAACTCATGTATCGGGCCTTGCAATGCAGTGAACTCAGGTTGCATATTTAAAGGTTTAGTTATTTTCAGTTCGTAGTTTGTTTACAAATACACCCACTTGCTGGCGATATAATGAACTCGAAATTGTTCTTAAGGCCACTTAAAAAAAATTCCCGGTTTATCATCAAAATGTTTTCAAAATTCAGTGAGGGAGGGCGCTTTTTTTTTCTTTTTTTTATG
>JANCMA020270282.1:0-12433 GCA_024336925.2 Zoanthus solanderi | reverse complement strand
GTATATATATAGGGAGCATATTTTCCAAAAGATTGATGTAAATACTATTATTACTGCTAAATACTTTTCCAAGCCCAGTGGCCCATGGGCGGTTGCTTATCTCCGGTATCTGTAGTGTTGATATTACTAATGGTGTCTATAATGCTAGCTAAATCTTTTTCCTAGCCTAGTGGCTCATTGGAACCGGTGCTTATATCCGGTTTCTTTAGTGTAAAGCGGTTGAGAGTCTTCATTACTATTCCTGGACGGGACACTACGGCAGGTTAGCTCCCAACAGACGCTGATACTCATTGACCTACGCCGGAAGGATGGAAATCTGAGTTAGCTTTAGAAAAGAAGGTTGTACATATTTTCAAATCTCGGCAAAGCCGGGGATTGAACTGGTGATCTTGTGGCTAGAACGAAGGCAGGGATATTACCAACTGCACAAACAGCTTTTTCAATATAAAGTTTGCTTTTATTGTTTAACGTAATGTTAGAAGGAACACTGTTACATCAAGTTTAGATATTTTAGTTTTTCTTAAATGATCATTAAAACCACTTCCAAGCGAAAACTATATACAAAAAGTAACTTTAGTAAATTGAACTTCCCTGCCTATTCTATGTGTTTGCAAGATAAGGGATGGCACTAACAGAATGGTTCAAACTGCCGCTGATATTAAATGATAAAAATCATAAACCAATGTCTGTTTCTCTTTTGTTCTTTTCGGCCAATAGCTACTGTCTCGAAAAGAAGCCAGATTATTTTTGCAAAATCAACAGGTAACCTTCTTTTCAAGATTAAGCCCACTGGGCTTGTTTTCGAGGTTATGCTCTTTCCGACTGGGCTGCCTGTGACTGAGCAGCAATTTTGTGGGAGGGAAGCGTTGCGTGGCGATATCTAAAACAAATGGCTGTGAGGAATTCACAGCCAGGAATTCAACATTCAGGTTTGTTCATTTGATGTTATATAAAATATGCAAGATATTGTCTTCCGCACATTTATACATTTATGGTCGAGTGGAAAAAACGTTATTTGAAGTAATTAAATCTTTAAACTTTTGAAATGAAGAAAAAACGCAACTGAAAGTTAACATTTGGCTTTGAGCTTTGGACAACAACTTCATTGTGATCAAGACTCTAGTTAGGGCCGAAAAGCTCAATGATTAACTTTCAGAGTTACTCAGTGTTTCAAAAAATTGAATATTGAGTCACTCAGTAACTAAGTTATTTTTCAACCAGAGTAGAAGAATATTCAACAACATTTTCATTCCTAAGTTTTTTGAATCGTTATGGGCCACCGTAGTACGCTGTGAATTAGCAGATGAATATAAAATATAATGTTACACTCGATCAAATTGTTCTTGTTAATTTATTCATGTAGTTATGACGTTGCAACGTTTTCAAGGATATCTAAAAAGGAACAGCACAATCGACTAAACTGAAACAAAACATAGAAAAACAAACAACTGGCAAAATTTTGTATCTGAAAACATAGGTTAGCGAAAGAGTAAGAAGTCCAAACAAGAGATGGCGTCTTTAGGCGAAGAAAAAATGCGGAATATTTTGTGCTTTGTTGCATTCGGTATTCTTTCTTTAGTATTTGATGAAATGTCACTCATTGCTGCACAAGACTTTTTAGCGGGAAGCCGAATCGCTACATCGAATGTTATAATCGCCATTGCTCTACCAGTTTTGATTGTAAAAATATTTGCTCCGTGGTTTATTCAGAAGTGTTCATTCCTGTCCAAAACAATCTTGGTTGTGCTGTTGTTTATCGCTGGCTTAGTCGTTCTGGTCACAGTGGAAGAAGTTCGGGGTCATCTTGCTGGTGTGAGTATAGTGGAATCAGGTGTTTCTCTCAGCGAACTAACATTTCTGTCTTTGACCGCCTTTTACAACCAAGTCACCGTTAGTGCATTTGTGGCAGGAATCGGACTTGCTTCGCTCTTAGCGCCTTTGTATTACACAAGTAAGTAACACTGAGTTGAATGCCTGAAATTTTAAATTTCTTTATTTTAAAAAGAACCTAAAGCCATAGACATAAAGAGACACGTTCGACTGAAACGCTTTAAAGCCGAACAAGTTTTCTTCGACAGTGCTCGCATGGCGCTTGTTCAGAAATGGTATGCAAATTTTTCCCAAAGTCAAAACCAAATAAATATTTCCATGCGAAATTACTTGTCGAGGAAACTTATTTGCCTGTGTTAACTGTTCACTAAATTTAGGTTTGCAGTCAACATATGATACGTAGTTAAAATTTTATTAGGTTCATACTTCTGTAAAATCAACAAGAAATTTGATAAGAATCTAAATAATTAATGTGAAAAGTTACTTTCTGTCGAATAAACAAGCCATAGAAACTTTCGTTCGGTTAAATATTTGAACAATGCTTACCGCGAAAAATTATACGTACGATGAAAACTTTTAACATTGACATAAAATTACCGCGTTTATTTACAGTGATGTCATGAAATAGTTTGGTTTGTAAGACAAAAACAGTTGTAAGATTTTGTTTTAATTGCGCGCCTGATAATTGATAATTAACAGATGATATTGGTCTGCATGGGAATCAGTCATTCAAATTGGATTTGTTAAAACAGGCAGCACACAGAAAACTCTCGGACAAAGGAGCAGAAAAATAATGATTATCTTTGGTTCGCGTGTTGTATAATCTAAAATGACCTTTCAAATTTTCGGAGCCTTTCAAAATTGCCTGCTATTTCGATAAACGATATTTTACCTAGCTTCCCTGTTCGTACATTTTTCTTCAAATAATCTAATATTTTTAATATGGAATTTTTTTTCTTCTGTCACGTAGCATTTATTGTAACTATCTTGAAGAACAAATAAATAACATCTTATAAAGATTATTATTGCCCTCTCAGGGAATTGGCCGAGAAGAAGGCTACAACAATATTTAATTATTCACCAAAGTGGAAGTAAATATTGGTGGATATTTACCGAGCCGCTTCGCAGCTTGGTAACCACCACCTTCACTGACACTGAGGTGAATAATTGTTTTAGTATATACCACACAAGCTGAATAACTAGAGTTCCAAAGAGTAACTTTATTTGTGACATTTTGAAACCGAAGAGAAACGGGAAGCCATTTTGTTTTTCTTCTTCTGCTCGGAGGTAAATAGTACTTGGTTAATCACCTCCAAGCCAGCCAATCAGCGTGCGCGAAAAGTACTATTAACTTGTGTGGTATGTACTAAAATTTTGTATCCAGAAGAAGGCATACCAAAAGCTCATTTTTATTGTAGAATCAAAATTAGATTGTTATGCAAAGATGATTTTCAACAATATGTCACGCAAATAACTGCATAAGATATAACAATGGAATTTTCCTTAATGGGATGAAAACCAACACAAAATTCTTGGCTTAGTTTCCACAAAAATATCAAAAAACTTACTTGTATTTTCAAAAGAAATATTTTTCCAGATCGCTTTCTAAAGAAATTTATTAACCATTTTATCACCAAAACAGCCAGCAATTCTGAAATTCCCAACTGTGGCACAGACAATGTCAGTGTTGACACTCGCTACTTCTCCGGTCCTATCAAGAAGCGTATTAACCGCCTGGTCAGATTTTATTGCAAGGATATCTAGATATCAAGATCGCTTTTACTTATTTTAAAATAAGCTCTTGGTTCAGTGTAAGGGACTATATTCAGTTTCTTAGTGGATTACGTTCACACATTATTTACAAATTGGGTGAGAAGTGTCGTCACGTCTTCACACGCATAAACAGCTTACTAGTGATAAGACCTCGCACATCAACAAGTATCTTTCTGAATCATCTCATTGCCCAAAGCTCTCCCAGTAGTTTTAAAACCTTAGATCAAGCCTCTGCTGAGTATGAACTCAGGATTAAGGAAGCTATGTAGAGGATATTACACGGTAGAGCGAACATATGAAGTTTATCTTGGAGTGGAAAAAATATTTCACGAATGAACGCAGCGAAGATAAACTTCATATGTGCAAGACAACGTGTAATTTTCTTTTTATTACATAGATATGAGTGTTTCGGAAATTACATCATTTTATAGTGCCCAAAACAAAGGAATAACGTCAGCAATATCTTCACTTGTGAGGATATGGAAAATATCATGAAATCTACGAGTGGCCTATTTTACAGTAAAACACTCATATCTATGTAATAAATATATATATTCAATTAGAAAAACCATCTCTCAACTAACAAGTTAAACATGTAAATCTCAAACTATTTATGTAATTTCCTTGAGTCACTTGTATTGATTTTGTAACTATAAGCTTTTTTCACAATCATACGCAAAGTGGAATTCCCACTGATTAGACGAGCCGCAGGTCTTACGAATATCGTGGTTTCCATGATTAAAGAACTGCTTTCTTTTTCAAAGTCTTTTTATAATCGTGCGCTGTGTTCATTTCCCATTCTGTTGTCAGGATCACAAGAATCCGTGAGATTTTTAAGACCTGTGGCCCGCCAAAACATTGGAAAACCCGCACTGCGCATGATTGTGAAAGTGGCTAATTGTTACTATCCTGTTATTATAGTGTCACAGTTGGATCACTCGCGTTGCACTGAAGATGGCACGTGCAAATGCCAAAAGATGTTTGTCAAACTTAAAAGTGTAGCTTCGATACTAAAATTTATACAAAACTCTTTAGTATATAGTTTTATTGTGTTTTAAAAAACCTTTAATATGCAACCAACGTTCACTGTACAAAATTTGCACGGGCGATTGGCCAAAATCGATCACGTGATTTCGATCTATCTGTCGATATCTTCACAACCGTGATGATATTTTGTTTAACACATACCTTGCGAGTGTGGGGATTTGAAAATGGCCGAGTCTTCAAAAATTGTTTTATTACAAAAAAAACCACTGAATATACGAGTCAAAATGATTTTTTTGAATTTTTATTTCAGTGAAAGTTTCCAATTATCAGAGTATACACTCAATTGATTTGGCGGGCTTTTTGACCAATCGCACCGACACACGTCAAAAGTTTCGCGCCTTTCAAACAAGTTTAAGTTTTTTGTGTTCAACCGCACACGACCGCAGCACTTTGCAACGTATTTGCTCGGTTTTTCAGTTTAATTTTTCAAAATTGAACTTAAAAGCAATCTTTTTGTCTCATCGACGTGTGAAAACATTTCAAATACTGGCCGAGGTTTTTTAATTCTTTGTTGTATTATCAAACTTACTCCCCGAAGGCTGCCGACTAATTCTAAAACAAGGTAAAATGTTAAACTTTCTTTTACGGTTCAAGTTTCAGTTTTTCATTTTGACATATTTCATTGAATGTTTCGCTGTTCATGTTTGCTCCTGAAAAGTATTCTGTTCGCGTTATAGTTTTTAAACGTTATTTTTTAATCTTTCTTCATGTACAGCTTTTTTGTGATTTCTATGTTAGTCTATTTGAACTACTCCGTTTAAATTAGGTATACTTATGAATTAAGTTAAAAATACTTGTTTAAATTCTTCCTTGAAATCACGTATCGCGCCCTGCAATGGAGAAAACTCAGATTGCACATGAATAGTGATATTAAATCATATTAACGTTCAAATTTATAAAATTCATATGGCAAGCGGCTTTATCCATTTTTCTTGGAATTGAGTGACAAACAACAAGTTTCATTTAATCCCTCATGGGAATTAAGGTAAAAAAAAAAGCAACTTGTTTGTCGCAATTTTTGTCTTTGTTCCCAGGTTTCACCACGTGGTATTGCGTTGCACCTCGTTACACCATGATGATAACCCTTCCTTGGCCACTTTTCTTCCTGGTATTCTACTATTTACTGGATAAAACGAACCTCCAACCTGCTACCACAACACATAATGGACTGCATTACAGCGCCCTTGACTCATCCCAAGACCGAAAAGAAATTTCACCCGAGCACGAAAAATCCTCGCTAGAGCTGTCGTTGTACGAGAAGTGCTGTATCGCCAAGGACATATCTCCTTACATCCTGTTTCTATTCTTAACTTACTTTGCCGAATATCTCACCAATCAGTCCATAATTACAACAATATCGTTTGATAGGGCGCCGTTTAGTCCGCGTGATCATTATTTGTACTATATTTGGGCATATCACGTGGGGAAATTTCTTGGCCGATCACACTTTATGCTTGTGTCATGTGTTTATCCACCTTTGCTGCCGTACATTCATATAAGGAAAACCTGGATTTTATCTATCATTGAGATTGCGCACATGTTGTTTTTCTTCTTTGCCTCGTGGTACCGATTTGTGCCGCACGTGGCCATAATGCTGATCTTGTGTTCGACAGAGGGTTTTACTGCGGGATCCATGTACGTAAACTCTGCACATACCGTATCGGAAATGATTGACAAGCCAAAAAAGCGAGAGTTAGCACTAGCGTTTCTTACTTTGGGAAACGCTTGTGGAAAACTTGCGGCTGGTTTGCTAGGTCTGGTTGTTGAGCCAGAACTTCGGAAACATTGTCTGTATGATCTCGACAAAGGGGAATTCTGCTACACCAGGTACGATTCTTTTCGAGGGTGGACAACTAATGAATACTGTGAACATGTTAAATCATAATTGTTTTTTCTAAAGAAAGGGTGTCAAAACTTTCTGTATCCAATCATCATCCAGATCATCATCACCAGTTTACAGGAAATGGAATAATTATCATCACCAGTTTATAGAAAATGGAATGATTTTCATCACCAGTTTACAGGAAATGGAATGATTATCATCACCAGTTTACAGGAAATGGAATGATTATAATCACCAGTTTACATAAAACGAAATGATTATCACCAGTTTACAGGAAATGGAATGATTATCATCACCAATTTAAAGGAAATGGGATTATTATCACCAATTTAAAGGAAATGGGATTATCATCACCAGTTTACAGGAAATGGAATGATTAAACACATCTTCAAACCTCACTCGTTGATTGTTTTGACTCAATTCAGGTTTAAAGTTACAAAGCTTCTACATATAAGCTAGAGCAGAACGTTTTGTCCAAATTTCCCAGCCCACCAACGAAAAAAAGAAAGTAAAACATAGCTTTTAAATACGTAAACATGTATATTTTGTTACTAAATAAATTTGCATAAATTTCTCTATAAACTCCATTGTTTTACATCACACATTAACATTTATTCGATTGCATCAATAATTGAAAACTAACCTACACAACAGGCTTCAATCTTTCCAATTAACAGAAACGTTTAATACCTTGGCAGTCGGGCAAAATGGCTGAAACTAAATGCATTTGTATGAATTCAATGTAACAAACGTATTCGTTCAGTCTAAAGCGCCGTATCAGCATTCTCGTGCGACCTGTATGACTGTATAAGTTAACAATTCCTACGACAGACCCTAAGGCAGTTACGACAGATAAAACAAGAACGTACCAGATAAATTTGATTCCGTTTTCCAATGTAGCTATACGACACTTGTGAAAATCAGCCCCAATTAATTACAAGCAAGATTCTTTAGGAAAAACCAAGTTGGGCTGGGTTGTTCAAATGCTGAATAACTTTAATCCTGGGTTATGCGAAAATTCAAGGTGCAATTTCTTCTTTAAGAAAAAGGTTAATGATTATATTAGAAAACTGTTTGGATTTTCAAAGGATACAAGTTGTTCATCTCAAAATTACAGCTGAAGTACTTTCTTGTAAGCTTAGAAACAAAACCATGGGTTAAAAATTTAACCCTGGGTTAGTAATAATCGGCTTTTAAACAGCTGAGCACAGGCAGATAACTTTCCTTATTTCGGAGATAGAGCATTTTTGTTATTGGAAAGATGTGTTAGCACGCCTTAAGCCTGCAGTGAAAACTTATTTCTCACCCATTGTTTTTAATTTTGATAAAAGGTTTCCTTGATTATACAGTCTACTGCAATATTGGTGCTCTCTTCAAGCGGTAAATTAGTAAACAAGCTTTCGACGTGGAAAGAAACAATAAATTTACCGTTCATGTGTAAACGTGTAGACTTTGTAAATCATTGAAAAAGCTGAAAGTGTCAGATGTGCTGTATTCAATCAACGAAACCTCTAATATCAAGTTAACTACTGAACTCTGCTATAGCTACTTCACAAACACAGTTTAGATTAACTTAATATGACGCAAGTCAACTTTAGCGACCGCACGAGTGGAAGAAAAAGAGCATGGGTCCAAGTTTTCATGAAAAGACAGTGGGTGTGCGACAGCAAATGACGACACACAGACTTAGGTATGAAAACGCAATCTTTTTTAACTGGAAACCAAAGCATCCTTTTGCAGGCAGCATATGTAATGGCGATGTGAGACAATCTTTTTGACTTGGGAGAAGAGAGTGAAAAACATGGTTTCATAAAATTTTATTTTATAACATTTCATATGACGAAGCATTTTCCACCATCCCGTAAGCACTTTCCAATAATACAGCGTTTCATCTGACGTCATAGCGGCCAGTTTGATTATTTCTTTTGTTTGGGGTACAAACATGGCTGTTACACTTATTTTCTTTTATGTCCCTTAACACTCTCTATAGGTTAATCTTTGTGCAAGTAATTTTCTACAATTTTCTTCATTCGGATAAAGATAGCAAATACACAAAAGTTAACACGATTTGACTTATAACTGTAAGAACTTTGTCAAGCGAACAAAGTTATGAAACTTTCGGGGCTATAAAATGTAGTTTCTAAAAAGATAAAAAATCTTATATAAGCGCTGGACAGCCTCAGCTAAAAACAAATTCGTTGCAAAAATCTATTACATTGCAAGAATAATATCTGGCTTATATTCTTAGGGAAACCTTTTTTCACAAACATTTTTAAAATTTATTTAAAATTTAAAACTTCTGTTTTTGTCACTCAATTAAAGTTGGCAAGATCTGTGGCGGTTCGATCCCCGGCGCTGTCAAGGTTCGGATCTTAAAGCAATTTCAGCGTCTGTGGAAAGCTAACCCGAGATGGATTAGTGTCCCTGTCAGGAGAAGTCAAGACTTTTATCCGCTTATCACTGCAGAAACCGGAGATAAGCACCCTTACGCAAGGAAAATGATTTAGCTAAAATAGATAACAGGAGATGGTTCGCAGTTTGGGCCAAAATGAAAAAGAGACATTCGCCTAAACTGAAACTTAAAAAGCACCACAGTTTATTAGAGTTTGAAATATTTCAGTCGTTCGACCGCAAACTCTCGTATTTTTTTATCAACTCTCGTGTATACCCAAAAACTTTAAAAATTTGTTCAATGGCCATTAAAAATTTCGAGTTGTGTGATCGAAGCGTCTGCATCAAAGGTGGGTGATTTTAGACCAGAATCTAGCAAACTCTTCTTAAACTCCCATCTCTCTACTTTCCACTGTTTGACCAAGGATTTAGGGCTATCAATCTTCACATTCAGCCCAGCACTCCTCGGCCAAAGCGTAATACTTATTGGCAAGTTTTCCCTTCATTGAAGCCATAGCCAGATCTCCCGCGCTAGAATACAACTCGCCGGCGTAAGAAGGCTCTTTTTCTAGTTCCCAGCCCCCTTGGCGGTAGAGTTCGGCTTGCTTAGCATATAACAAATAGTTTGGATCTGATATGAGTGTGTTCTCTGGCTCCTCGTCTTCCTCTGTCACCTCAATAGCGTTTTGGTACCACTTGGCAGCCTCCTGCCATGATCGAGACCTTTGTTTTAAAGAAATAAACAGTGAGTACTTCGTGTTTGGTAAGCGCGAACGATTTTTATTCACGAGTTGTCAAGACTAAGTAGTTTTGAACAAGTTTAATTTAGAGGTCGAAACTTGCTTGATATAAATATTAAGCAAGATAACGTTTTATGCCTAAGTCATAAAAGAGTTATTATTAAACTTATAGTCTCAGAAGCCAATAAGAGAAAAAATTAAACTGAGTGTCTGGCATTGAAGTAAAAGTATATATAAATATGCTATTAATCACAATCACTGTCTCCGCTTCCAGGAAAAAGACGAGCGGGACTCTTCTAGTATTCGCTTAGCTGATTGGTTTTCGGTGTTGATACATATGGAAAAAGTTCCACTTTCGATAACAGCACCACTAAATGATAACATACACGTTTTAGAAGAGTCACAAGCTAAGACACTGCTCAAAAATTTTGACATGTAGTACTATAAAGAGAGCAGTGATATGTCACCCCTACTCATTTTCATAATCTTAATCACTATCACATCATTATCATCACTATCACTATCATTATCTTCATCACCATCACCACCACCACCATCATTATCATCATCATCATCATCACCATCACCATCATCACCATCATCATCATCATCATCACCATCATCTTCATTACCACCATCATCATCATCATCATCATCACCATCATCACCATCATCTTCATTACCACCATCTTTATCACCATCATTACTATCACCATCAACAATATAAATAACTATTGTATATCCAACTTATCGTTGTCTTTCCTGCCATGTATGATTGCCAAAATGCAACAGGTATGTTAACCCCTGGTTAATTTACAATTGCAATTATTACGCTACAACATATTCAGTGACTTAACTCAGGGTTCGTGCATCTTTAAAGTTTCAAAACTCGCGGTTTTTAAGGGACATTTTTCTGGATTTTCAAGGTTTTCCAGGGCGAATAAATCAAGAAACCTGTTTTACCTCTTTAAACAGTTCAGATGAAGTTTTAATGTTCATCACTAACAGCAGCGTTAATTTATTCCATCTCCAGAAGAAATGACGAGCATTGTAGCTCAGTGTTTTGGCCAACTATCGTATTTTTCAAATACAAGAGTCGTATAAAATAATTGAAAAAATGCCAAAAGAGATAATGTTGTGACGTTACTGCTCTAAAAATCCAGATTTTTTTCCCAGGGCTCTGAAAAACTTTCAGGGGTTTTAAGGATTTCCAGGTTCAGTACAAACGTAACTTTTCTGATTGCTGAGCGACTTGGTTATTGCAAACTGTCGGAGTCTTATGAACAGCTTGGTTACCTGTTGGTTCCCAGTCCTTGTCCTGATTCAAAGGCATTGGCCAAATACACCATAGCCTGCCTTTCGCCTCTCTCTGCTGCACTCAACATGTATTCCACTCCACGGTTGGTGTTACTCTCGCTAGGCTAAAGTAGTTAATGACCAGATTTAACAAAAACATAAAAATTGGAATACTAGAATTCTAAACAAATAATTTCTTCAAATCGAAAATATCAGAAAAACTGAGAGATCGTAGGTTACGGTGGTTTGGCTTTTTAAAGAAAGCAGCACATACGCCGGCAAAAAAATGATAGATATAACAAGATGGAAGGATACTATCAAAAGAGACATACAGCAACGAAACTTATCAAAGGATGGTGCAATGGGTAAGAAAAATCCGTATGATCTACTAGAAGAAAAAAGGATGAGATAAAGGAGGAGGAGAAAAAGGGAAAGTAGGAAAAGGTGGAGGAGGAGGAGAAAAAGTAGAAGGAGGAGGATGGGGAGAGGAAGTAAGAGTGGGAGGTGGTGGATAAGGAGATAAGTAAGAGCAGGGGAGTATGTAGGAGAAGTAGGAGGAAAGGAAGAAGGAGAAGTAGGAGGAGAGGAAGAAGGAGAAGTAGGAAGAGAGGAAGAAGGAGAAGTAGGAGGAGAGGAAGAAGGAGAAGTAGGAGGAGAGGAAGTAGGAGATGTAGGAGGAGGAGGAAGACGAGAGGAAGCAGGAAGAGATCGACGACGAGAGAAAGCAGGAGGAGGAGGAGGGGAAGCAGGAGAAGAGTAGGTAGGAGGAGGAGGAAAGAAATAAGGTGACCAGGTAGGAGGAGGAGGAGGAAGAGGAAGAGCAGAGGAAGTAGAAGCGATTAAACATTAGCCCCTGCCTAGGAAGAATGGGCAACCACTTCATTCGCAACTAACGTTAAATAAAGTATTTATTTATTTATTTATTTATTTATTTATTTTATTATTTGTTTTATTAGACAGTAGTTTGTAGCCTAACAAAAGTATTCAAAGATTTCTAGGAAGCAGGAAGATCAAGGAAGCACGCAAAGAGAACAATTAAGAGCAAAAACAAGAATAAATGCAAAGCAAAACAAAAACAAAAAAAAGCAATAAAAAGGCACAAAAAGCAAAGCTAAACTTCACGAGAATACGTAGAATTAAAACTTCTCTTGTCACTTTACCTGTATAGAGACAGTGGGTAGCACTTCATGTGGTTGATCCAGATAAATATCTGCCATTGTCAATATGGCCTCAGTTACTCCACACATGGCAGCTTTTTCAAGGTGAAATAATGCAGATTCTAGGTCTGGCTCATCGGTAAAACGGCCGGCTTCATTGTACTTAGCTAACTCAAAGTGAACCTTGTAATAATAAAAATTATCAAATTTATCATTGCTTTATCTCATACTATATCTGTTTAATTGACAAAACTACTACTACTGCTGCTGCTGCTGCTGCTGCTGCTGCTGCTGCTGCTGCTGCTGCTGCTGCTGCTGCTGCTGCTGCTGCTGCTGCTGCTGCTGCTGCTGCTGCT
>JANCMA020270174.1:0-12433 GCA_024336925.2 Zoanthus solanderi | reverse complement strand
GAAAACTCTTTTTGTCTTCCAAAAGTAGTTCCTTTTGGAGATTCTGAACTACTCCTTTCTCTTCTCTTCTCAAAAGCCATTGCTTTGACCAAACATTTCGTGTACGTCTTCTCCTTCTTCGCCGTCGTAATAAAAGTACAACTAATGCGGCCACAGCGTGAAAGTTAACCGGCGCCATTTCAAGACTCTCTAGTGATGCAAATCGGTGGCAGTCGCAGTAGTGTGCGGGTCACAGCGACGTAAATGAAATTTACATGGTTTCAAACAATTTCGATTGCATGCGACGAAAATCGCATGCTATCGCACTAGTGTGCGGTGGGCTTTAGGCACGGTCGGTTGGATCGGCCAGCAGTTTGTCATTCATGGACAAGGGGCCGAAATAGCAAATATACCTAGTCTCGCCAGCTGCATTCTGCAATTCTGTAACTTCTACCGTCTGGTAAATCTGCACGAACAGGTTTTTGGCAGAATGCAAGCTTGGCCCGAGACTTATAAAAAGACTCAATTTTTTTTGGTGGGGGGGAGGGGGGGGGGTAAGGTTGTCCCGCGCAAAATTATTTCTAGCGTACAGAAATCTACGGATTCAAAATTTTCTGTGTCTGCATGTACTCGTTTTCAAATCGTTTTCACACCAGTTATGCTGAACTAATTATGTTTATAACATCTTGTACTTTGCTAGCTTTTACTTACTGTACAGCGAAATAAAGGCTTTACGGCCGCAAGGACTACTGTGTTGGCGCAGTATACTAAAGAAGAGATGAGTCTGTCTGTACCTCAACCTCGTTTTTATGTTGACACCCTTAGAAAAGTTTACAGTGTGTTATATATTTTTGATTCAATTGAAGAGCTGTTTATTACAACAGAAAATTTTGCTGGACTCGATGGCGAATTTCCATCAAGATTCTTTGCCAGGACTCTTATATAGCGTATTCAATTGAAGATCACAACAGAATATTGCAATTTTTTATCAAGATTTTGACTGTCGTTCTTGTCTTGAATTCCCAGCGAATTCAAGAGCTATTTAACACAACAAAATTTTACTGGACTGGATGGCGAATTTTGATTAAGATTTTGCCTGTTTTTCATGTTGAGACCGCTAGAAAAGTTTACAGTGTGTCAATATATATTTTGTTATCACAAAAACCGTTTGCAAACTACCAATAAAAACGCAAACAACTGCACCAGAGCTAACAGCACTTCCCATACATCTTGATAACTATTAGTAACATAATATACATTCTAGCTAAACCATCTTTCTTGTTTTTAGCAGAAACCTTGATAATTTGGTAACATGGCTACAACAAGGAAAGGAAACGATCAAAAACTCGCAGTTGGACAAAATAGTGATGAAGCAGACGATGATGAGGAGACGCCGTTGCTAAGAAACTATGACAACGGAAAAGGTTCACGAAGAAACACTAAAACTCAACTTTTTCTGTGTCTCTGCATCTTGGCAACGGAGCTGTGTGAAAGACTAACATTTTATGGCACGGCTGCTAACCTCGTCCCGTACTGTGAAGATGTTCTCAAACTACAGACTCCTGTACCAAGTCAGATCTATCTGTCATTTTTAGGTAAAATGAAAATCCTTTAACAAAGTTCTCCTCTGCTTGTGTGTAAGCAAGTGCTTGTTCTTACTGTTTCCCTCATTACTATACGAGCTAAACTATTATATCCGGGTTAGAAGAACAAAAATTCTCAATATTGAAACAGATCATGTGTAATGGAGATTTTACAGAAGATGTAAGGCTCGTAAACGGTTTTTCCACGCAGGCCAACTGTTTTCATTAATTTGTACCTGCAATATCTTTTTGGAAACTTCATGTGTAGACTGGAAAGTTTCATCCTTTGTTGCTGCTGTTTTTGTTCGTTTTATTCTTTTTATTAATATTATTATAGTTATTATTATTATTTTTATTATTATTTAATGATATTACCATTATTACTATTATCTAATTTAAGTTGTGTGTTAATGAAACAATGAGAAATAAGCATGTCAAATGTTTTGATTTAAAGTTCGATTGAAAAGATATGAATTTGTCCAAACAATATTTCCTTAAATATATGCGGTGTATTTTTCTCAGTGCTGAAATCACGTGATCTTAGCCAATGAAAAAAATTCATTTATTTTACTACCATCATTCTACCCAGGCTCTTGTTTTTTTCTACCGATACTCGGGGGCTGGTTGGCCGATACGTACCTTGGTCGCTTCAATACCATATATGGAAGTTCTCTTATCTATTTCGTGGGAAGTTGTGTTTTAACCGCCTCTACCTACGAGTATTACAAACATGGATTGACAGTGAGTTTGAGTTCGAAGGGGGTGTATTTTGCCTTATCATTGATTTTGATCGCGTTTGCAACTGGAGGAATCAAAGCTAACGTGGGTCCTTTTGGAGCTGATCAGGTTAGTAAGATTTGCTAAATAAAACTAAAAAGAGTAGAAACGAAAAAAACAATGGCACCGCTTTAAGTGAATCTATGATATGACTTCGCTCTACTTGAATTTTTGATTTGCCAGAGATCTTACCAACTGCTTGCTCCAATGACGGCGCTTTACTTGAATCTATAATCTACCGGAAATACACAAGCCCCGCCCCAGAAATAGCATCGCTTCGTTCAGATCCATTATTTTTTTGATAGATGCGTACAACTACAATTTGATACGTTGGGAAACTCTTGACTTAACAATTTTGTATTCTAAACATTACATCACAGGAACAGTGTTTCCTCCTACAGACTGGGTCTACTAGGCCTGAACAGATTGTGGTCGGCAACTTTGAGCAACTTTTGGCTTTTGGAGCAACTCTTTTTGACTTAAGCAACTTTGAGCAACTTTTGGATCTCGGAGCAATTTTTTGAGCAACTTCATATTGATATTTTTGAGAAAAATAACAATTTTGAAGGACACACTTCCGTTTCTGTAAAAAAACATTAATGCTTTGTTGGGTACAGGATGTATAGAAGACATATTTAATATACATTTTGCTTGATGTTACTCAAATGTTGAGCCTCGTATTCAGTCATCATCGGTTCACTACCACTATCTGGATACCTGGAAGAAGAAACTGCAAGTAACAATTGGCATTTCCACGTTATTCCATGAGAAAGTACTGCAAAACTAATTTATCCCATGCCTTAAAAAATACAACTAATCGCATGGAGAACTAACAAATAAAAAATTGGGAGTTCTTCATCAATTTCTTGTTTTTTTCCCATGTCTCTAAAACAATTTTTACTTCATGTAAGAAACTGTCACGACGTTGACCGACAACTTGGCGCCATTTCGGAAACATACGCACACAATATTAATTTTGGCTCCATTTCGATAGTCGCTCGCAAGTAATGGCGGGAAAGCCGGATGGAATACTACCCGTTGGATACTACCCGCTGGATACCGCAGAATATTCAACGACTTTTCAGGTCTCTGATTGGCGGTATTTTTCAAAGCATAAGCTAAATTATAGAGTAGCAACCTTTAAAGTTTTAGTAGCAAAAGTTTTGGTTTTTGGCAAAATTTTAGCAACTTTTCATTGTTTTGCGAGCACAATCTGTTACGGTCTAAATGGCCATGGGCCATATATGAAAAAGTTTTGCCATGCATTCGCCTCTTCGTCCAGAACTATTAAAAGTTCTCGTCTGAACTGATATGTAGTTTTTTTTTCATGGCGATGAGATTTAGAAATGAGGTGAATTCACTCACTTACTCACTGACTCAATCGGCTGTAAACTTTTAATCGGCTAATTAATGTATGCTTTAAACTAGAAGTTTGCAAGGAAAACCTCTCCAACCGGGCTCGAACTCACGGCCATTCGCCTCCCATGTTGATGTTCTAAAGCTGATGCTCTAACCACTAGGCTATGCTTAAAATTCCTACTGTTAATTCAGAGGTAAAAGCTTTAAAAATGAATTACAGCTAGGAGCTAAGTCCGCCAAAGCCAAAGGTCAAAAGGGGTTAAAAATACTGTCTCTTGTAATTTTGGAATTTGGAAAACGACAGCTTGAGAAATATGATTTGCATTTCAAAGTATCTGTGTAATCATTATTCCCATGCAAAGTGCAATATGAAGCCATTTGAGGGATAAAACAATGCATTAACTTCGTCCTTTCCTCATCGAACTTGAGGTATATTTACTTTTTTTCTTTGAAACTGTAATCCAAAAAATATTTCTCAAACTGTTAACTTCCAGCATAGCGCCTAGCAATAAAATTGATATCTTTTTTATATTCCTACTTATTTGTTTCATGGAGGATAAGCCAGCTATTTAGATTTTCGTCAATGCAATAATTAACATATATTCATCCATGAGGTGGCTCAAAGGGCCTTTGATTTCTTTTCGATTTCATCTACAGATCCGCAGTGCAGGAGAAGCGGCTGTAACACGTTATTTTAACTGGTTTTTCTGGTTTATCAATGCTGGATCTCTAATTTCATTTACCCTAGTCGTGTATGTACAACAAGAGATTGCGTTCTTCTATGGGTATTTGATATGCGCCCTCTCCATGTTGCTGGCAATTTCAATCTTTCTAGTGGGTAGAAATCATTACCTTACAGACCCCCCAGAGGGGAGCGTTGTGTCACGAACTATCAAGATTGTTTGGCAAGGTTTAAAGATAAAATGCAGAAGGAGTAAAACGAACACTGATGGAACTTGGTTAGATCAAACAAAAATCATTAAAGGAGGAGATTTTTCAGATTCAGATGTGGAGGATGTGAAACGTCTTTTTCCCATTATTTCTCTGTTTTTTTCATTTGCAATGTTTTCGACAATGATGGGGCAGGTGAGTTGATTATACCGAGCAATCTAAAGAAAACAACGAGTTAAAATTTAATGACGAGATTGACTGTGAAGTGTTTATTACACAACTAACAAAGCCTGCTGAGTTTATTCCAGCGAATGAGTAGCAACACTAATGGTGACAGGCTACCTGTATTCAATTTAGCCGAGTGGGCTTAAGCACGAGTAAAGTCGATTTGTGCACTGGCTGGCTGGTTTGCTAGCCAGCTATAGATGATTTTGTAAACTCGGAGTACACTGAGTGCTCAGCGGTAACTGTGTCAAATATTAATATTTGTTGTTCAGTAGTACGAAATGAACAAATACACTCGTCCGAAAATATCGCTCTTTACCGCGAGCGGGAATCGAATCCACGTCTCCCTGTATTTTTGTCAGGAGTGCTAACCACTAGACCATCAGGGACCACCACGCTGGCAACGTAGCAGTCTCGTGATTAGTTAAGTTGTTTAGTGTGTGAGGATTCCCAGGTCCAATTTTATTCCGCATTTGAGTGAGATCCAAGTGCGGAAAAAAACTACTGTAGTGTGTTTCACGTCATTATATAAGGCTCAGATCAACTGAATAATACGAAATTTAGGGATATATGAAACAACAGTACGGCTCGGCCCAAACCTATATAAACAAATATTGATATTTGTATAATAAGTTATGCTGCAGATAAGAACATTCAGGGACTACTTTTATTCTTAGAGTCTGGGAAAGCCTTTGATACAATAGAATGGCCATTTAATCGTAAAACGTTACAACATTACGGCTTTGGGCCTTCACTAATCAAATGGTTTGATACTTTCTCTTACGATACAGAAAGTTGTCTTTTAAATGATGGATGGACGAGCACTTTTTTTAAATGGGAAAGAGGGGTCAGACAGGGAAGCCGCCTTTCTCCCTATCTTTTCATTATAGCAGTAGAAACATGCTATTAGAAAACACCAAATTCTATCAGGCTTTACAACAGATGAAAGTCAAATTAAAATTAATCATAAAAATTAAAATTATTTTATCTCACTGTTATAATGTAACCCATTCGCTTGAGCTCGCAGCACTTCACTTTCTTTTAGAAACTTCTAGTTCTACTTGCATGTATATCATACTAAACCGTGAACTAAATTGATACTAAACTACTAAGCTTTAATCTTAGTTCGTCAAAACTTAACCACGAGGTGCAAGTTCCCGTATGTAGCATGTCAGCGACCGCTGACCATACAGTGCAACTCTCTTTTCTCTACATAATAACTTTTCACTAACTTCTCCAAACTTGGTGTCCAATCTTCTGGTACTTGGTCAGATTGATGGTACCTTGGAGTTCCATTTAGCAAGAATGATGAAGAATTCAAATCAAACACTACTTTACAAAGCAGGTATACCTGAAATGCAGAATCACTCTTCCTCGGGCTCTCAGGCCACATTAACCTCAATCATTTATTTTTTTATTTAGAAACGTCCTCTCGATGTCCGCTATCAGTACTATCTTGTAAATGCAGAACGTGTAAGCACTTATTCAACGACACGCCCTTCTTTACAGTCTTAGCGGACGCGTCATAAACTATCCTGACTCTGGTACTGGTTGGAACTTTCCTACACACTCTGGTTTATGCGGCAGATAGTGTAGTTGTTGCCGCTTTTCTAAACCTTGCACTGGCTCTATAACTCCTGATTCTAGCTTATCCTTGATAACCGCTTCATATTTGCCTAGAACATCTGGCTGCTGCCCCAACTTTCGCAGTGTGTTGTGTAAACGATTTAAGCTACAGTGATAGTTGTTCTTCAGTTGCCTAGGGTTTATCTCAACTAAAAGATTAACCTGTAGTAACTGCGTCTTTCGAATTCTTTAAGAAATCAGTCTGACTTGACAACTGATCTTGAACTATGAAATTGGCCTGTATTGTATTAACTCAATCAACAACCTCCGCCAACTCACATTTAATGGGTCCTGATGACATCCAATCTAGCTTGGTCTCTACAGCCACAGGTTCCTCTGCTTTCCCTCTATTAACACAACCTTTCTGAAATATGCCATAAGCAGTCTGCTTCTACCAGAATACTGATTTCTAACCTTTCTTTTTTTAACAACTGAAAACCATAGACTTTTTAGATGAGGGAACTGATGTCTTTTGTTAAATCCAAGTGACGATTAGGAATGCTAAAAATCTCTGGCACTATGTATGCTCGCATACTAGTGTATTTGCCTCCATCTACACTGTTAACATTCAAATCTAATATATCTCTCAGCGTTCCCTTTTTATTGTGTTGACCAAAAGCATTAAAACCATTTGCGTCTTATAACTGGAAATTTAGCACTACTCGCTTCCGCGGACGTTATAAAGGACCAGTAACTTCCGGCATTAAACAGAATCTTATTATTAATGGAACTCTTCCATCACCACTACTAATTACTCCCACTGCTGTTTGCAAAGAAATGCGCGTGTCAGAGCCAAAATGAAAATTTCTCGCAATCCTTACAGCAACATGATTACAGTTGGCTTCCCTGTCACTATCAGAGCTAAACTCCCCCGTTGTTGGTCAAGCTTAGATTCCCTACTCGGTTGACTAAATCGATTAACTCTCTTATTGACCTTCACAAATAGAAATGCGACGAGCTCTCCCACAACTAATATTGCTCTTACTTTTACATTTAAAGGACGTGTGCTTTTTGCGTAAACATTGGATCTTGCATACTTAATTAACTAATAAGTTTTTACGTTCCTTAATTGTCGTGCCTTATGAAATTTCTCCGACTCGTGTTTTCCAAGGCAATACACACATATATCTTCCCATCTGTTGTCAACAAGGCGCTTGCCTTGAAAACTGTCTGCTAAAATACACATTAATTCCCGATTTGAGGCGCAATATAGAAATCTTAAAAATCTATTTATCCAATTGATTATGTATATTATTTATCTATACTTTATTTAAAAGCCAAAACAATTTAACATTTAATTTATCTTCAATAAAGAATTTTTGTTGGAAAAAAATGCGAAAATGATTGATAAGACAGCTAACTTCTGATGCTTTTCTTTTCAGTATAACACATCATATCTTCGCCAGGGAATACACATGAAATTAAGTATTGGATCTTTCGTTGTTCCGGCTGCTTCTCTTGTGGTGTTTGCTATTATGACTCTTATAATTCTCGTTCCGGCTCTCGACTTTGCAGTTTACCCTGCCTTAAATTCTTGCGGCTTGAAGATTACACCGTTAAGAAAAATTGGGTTTGGAATGTTAATGGGTGCAGCTGCTATGGCGGTCGCCGGTATTGTGGAAATTGAAAGGAAGAAATACATTGTAAAATATGGAACATTTTACCAGACGCCCTTCAATAAGCCGACAAATGCCTCTTCGATGTCAATATTATATCAGGCGCCTCAATTTGTCTTTCTGGGCATGGGTGATATTCTTGTTAATATACCAGGTATGAAGATGCTTGACGCCATCAGCTTATGGCAGTTTACATTTAAGTGACATTGCTCTTATCAAGTTACAGTGTTTGTCATCATGTTATAGTGTTTTCCGTCAATTTATTGTAGTATTCATTAACAGATAATGTTCACCATGAAGTTACGTATGTTCTTCATTAAGATATTGTTGGTATTCATGAGGTGATAGTGTTTTACATCAAGTTCTATTGTTCTTCATTAAGTTATTGTGGTATTCATTAAGTGATAGTGTTCACCATGAGGTTATGTATGTTCTTCATTAAGTTATTGTGGTATTCATGAGGTGATAGTGTTTACTATCAAGTTTATTGTTCTTCATCAAGTTATTGTGATATTCATTAAGTGATAGTGTTCACCATGAGGTTATGTATGTTCTTGGTCAAGTTATTGTTGGTATTCATTAGGTGATAGTGTTCACTATCAGGTTTTATTGTTCTCCATTAAGTTATTGTAGTATTCATTTAGTGATAGTGTTCACCATGAGGTTATGTATATTCATGTATATTTTTCATCAAGTTATTGTGGTATTCATTAAGTGGTAGTGTTCACCATCAAAAATTTATATTACAAAAGTCTTTTTTTCATTATAGCATTAGAGTTTGCATATTCCCAGTCCCCAAAGAGCCTCCGGGGCGTAATTATGGGTCTTTGCCTGGCGATGAATGGAATTGGGTTCTACATGGCCGATGCTGTGGTTAGTATTGTGAGACGGTTTGCCGCTGACTGGTATCCGGAGCATCTTAACACTGGATCATTAGAAAAATACTTTTTCTTACTTATGGGGTTAATGCTTCTCAATCTTGTAATTTTTCTTGCTCTTGCTGTCAGATATAAGTATGTGGCTATTGACAGCGGCTGCAGTGAAGACGAATTCAAGGACATTATACACGAACATTAGGAGATATCGACTGCACCGTGTCAGTTTAGCGAACTAGCCTATTATAGAACAAATCAATAATGTACTTTGACAGTGCGAATAAAACCTACATTTTAAAAATAAAATGAACGCAAAGTTTTGTAAAAGTTAGGTTTATATACATCTTAATCTTTGCATAGAAGTACAACATCCAGTGAAGCAGGAAGGGTATAAATTTTAAAGTTTTACAAATTGATACGTTTTACACCGCAGTGAGAAGAATTTTCGAACTTACGTTTCGGACTGAAACTTATCAGTTTGTAAAACTGTAAATAATTTTGTGTGATTTTGATGAAAGCTGAGATAAACTACGATGATTTGAATTAACGCATTTAACGTGCGTTTTGATTGGTCTACAAGTGTGTTTTCATAGCGCTATGAAGCACGAAAATGGCGTGAGCAATATGGTTTGACTGTCTCCGAGTTGTGAGAATTTACAGTAAGCGCTTCGTACATCGTCTTTCTCTTTCTTAACAATGAAAATAATAATTTTATAAAAGAAATAAAACATGTTTTCCGTGCCTCCATAGTCTGTTGAAAACCTCGGCAAAGTTTGTGAGAATTCTCGAGCAGGTGATCTGCTCACTGATTTTCACTGATCTGCTCTCGAATTCTCCCAAACGTTCGCCTCGGTTTTCACCAGGCTATGAAGGCACGGAAAACATGTTTTATTTCTTAACTGATTGTTATTCTCCATACCTATTAGAATATGTATCATTCATTTTTACCTGTTGGTAGGCAGCTGTGATAGTCATTCAGTTACTTAGGCAGCTTTAACATACATAAAAGAAAACACACGGGTTTGAAAATCTAACGTTGGGTATGTTAGGCCACAAGTGAAAGATTCGGCTGTGTGCTATTTTACTGGGCTAACTGTGGTATGATTAGTCATAAATATGGGCATATTTTGCCGTAGTTGTGGACCTGACAAGTTGACTTTCCCACAGTTCCTTGCAGGGAAAGCTTTTTTTTTTTATAAAAAGCCAGTTCTTGCTCGATCGTGGTAAGGGGAAGATAAAACGTTTTGTAACGTTAAAAAACGCGATAGCGGCGCTCAGATCACATACAAACACACATAGTGTTAGCGGTATACCCACACTACGAGATGACCAAGAGCTATATTTCGGAACGCGTTGTTCCGAAGACTCAAAGATATATCAGAGCAAACAAATGAGGAAATATCAAAGCCAACAAATGAACTTGCCAGTATGCAATCAAACAAATTGCGACAAGACAAAGCTACTTTAGTCTTTAACAAAGTTTACTAAAATCAGAATCAGTTTAGGTGCTGCTGAAGACCATGTCGTAAGGGACAAGAAGAAGGCCGCTATTTCGAATTTTAGTGAAAGCATTTCTGTGGCTGAAAGATTAAAAGTAAGTAAATTGTATATATCTGTAGATTATTGTTAATTTGTATCGTTTCCTGGCAAGACCATGTTCCAAATGAAGTGATCTTTGAGATAACTGGCCAAGTATCACTTATTAACATCTTCTTGCGACACAAACGACTTACATGGCTTGGACATGTCACCCGTATGCACCAAACACACCATTGCCCCGCCGCCTGCTCCACTGGGAACCACGACGGCGCCGTCGCGCCCAGGAAGACAACGCATACATTGGAAATATGCAGTGTCGAGAGATCTACAAGACTCTAAACTCTCCTTTGATGAGGCAACAGTGGTGGCTCAGGACCGCAAGGGGTGGCGATCATTTGTCTTGGCGCTATGTTGGCTTGGTCCACGACAGCAGTAGTAGTGGTATTGTTTATTAGCGTTTAACGTCAAATTGACCCTAAGAGCTGACTTCCCCCCCCCCCCTTCCTTTAACGTTAATCCTATATTTTCATTTTAGAACCATTATAGAACGACTTGCCACCTGACAACTGTCTTCAGTGACTGTCTATTAAAAATGAAATGGCTGTTTTAACAGGTGTACACGCTGTGCGTGTATATTTAAGGGTTAGTTACTGGATGTGAGTAGTTTGTTTACAAATACACCCACATGCTAGCGATATAATGAACGAGAAATCTGAATAAAGAATGAGGCGAAAGCCGAGTTCATTATGAAAAATTTTGAGTTCATTTTATTGGCAGCAAGTGGGTGTATTTGTAAACAAACTACGAACTGAACTGAAGTAACTAACCCTTTTAATAACCAATCTGAGTTCACTGCATTGCAAGGATCGCCTTACACACATTAAGTCTTAAAGAACTTGAAGCAACAAAAGTTTGACCGAACAAAAATCTTTAAATTAATTAAGTACATGATTAAAATGGCATATTCAGTTCAAATAGAATAAAATAGAAATCCGGCAAAAAGTTGTACATGAAGAAAGATTTTAAAAGATAGAACTTTTAAAAATTAACGCGAAGATAATTTTCGGAAGAAGGTATTGAAGCATTCACTGAAATTTGTCAACAGCTGAAACTAAAACTTAAAAAAATGTAGCAAATATCTTGTTTTGGAATTTATCAGCATGTCCTTTCGGAAGTATGTTCAATGTTTTAATAAAACAGAAGAACACAACCAGTATTTTGAAGTGTTTTCACATGTTGCCATTCCCGACTATTAAGGTAAGTACTGAATCGCCATCTTGAAGTGATCTTGTAAAAACAAGTCAGTAATCTGCATATTTTCGCTCCCAAATGTTTGCCACCATAAAACAAACCAACTTTAGCAATTGTAAATCCGGTGTTCAGCAAATGTGGCAAAGGATTGAATTGCATTTTAAAAAATCGAAAAGAAAAACTGATTAAAAATGTTCCAAACTGCGGCAAGAAACCCAAATTTCAAACTTATCTTAAGGGCGGGAAAATTGCTGGACGTGCACCAAAAAGCCTGCCAAATTAAATAACTTGAATGTATACTATGATAAAGGACAACTTACGCTGGAGTAAAAGGTCAATAAAAATTATTTTGGTTGATATAGGCTGTGGTTTGAATTTTCTCAAGACTCAGCCATAGGTCTATGATTTTTGTTTTCATGGCCGTGCCGGTTATTGACAGATAGACCGAAATCACGTGATCAATTTTGACTAATTGCATGAGCGGATTTTTTACAGTGAACGAAGGTTGCTTATTGCGTTCGACAAAGGAGAAAGCAATCCTAATTTCGTGCTGTGAGTTGGATGTCCTGTGGCCGCTATGCAGAAGATTTTGAGATTCCTGTAAGGACACCAAAATGGCCCCCCCACATCACATGATGTTTTCGCAGGGGCATGTCTCGGTCAGAAAACTGGTACAAAGTTATGACGTTGACGTGCTGACATGTGGCACGTG
>JANCMA020269963.1:0-12438 GCA_024336925.2 Zoanthus solanderi | reverse complement strand
TCTCATACAAAGTCTTATAAAATTTTGAAAATGTCATTACTAATTTTACCACGCACACTGAGCTTGGGTTGCCTGTGGTGATATGTACTGCAACAACAGACCGCTACACGAAACAAAATCATGTTTCATCTTCGCTCTGATTGGTCCATTTGAATTGGGTTGCACACCAACAACATGACCACTCAAGTGTTTATAAACAGGTTTTATCTTGAAAATTTCCTCAATTTGTTAATAACAGTTCTTAAAACTAAATACATTGAAATTGTCACAATTTTTTTAAAGTCTAAAATTTCTATGCATTTAGCTTTATGAATGTTTGGGAGAATTGGAGAGCAGATCAGTGAAAATCCAAGACACAGCTGACGGTTTTCACAAGCTCAAGAATTCTCACAAACTTCGCCAAGGTTTTCACCAGGCTATGAAGGCATGGAAAACATGTTTTATTTCTTTTATAAAATATTATTTTTCATCGTAACAAAAACTGAAGACAACATATGAAGTGCTTATATGTATAATTTAATTTTTTTCATGAAACTGTAAATTCTTACAGCATGGAGGCAGCCAAACTATAATGCTCACGTCATTTTCATGCTTCAATTGATAGTGCTATGAAAACACACTTGGAGATCAATCAAAATGCACACAACATCTAAATTGTTTTATAATCAAAGTTAAAGGATGATCACCAAATTTTTTTATGACAAGTTTAAATGGTACATATAACAGTTCTAGATTTGTCAATTCAATTAGTTTAGCGGGTTTGTGTCATTTTCCTTATATCTATAAAATATAACAAAAGCAGAGTTCATTGTGATTTGTGTTGTTATACTATACCAAATATTTATACTATGTAGGAACAGACAGCTCCAAAAAAGTCTACACTCTTTCTATTGAATATAAGGAAAACTTCTAATGCATATATGATCAACCAGAGAAAGCCAAACAAAAAAGTTATATGATCACAAACAGTTAATATATAAAGCCAAAGGCAATAAATAATTATTTATTAATATTATAATTAACTAATTAATACCAATTAAAAATCTCAATGGTTTAGCTTTTAACAAATAAAAATAACATAAAAAGAAGAAAAAATTTACGTCCAGGAGTGTTCCAGGAGCATACTCATTTATGCATGTAAGTTCATTAATTATTTGAGCATATCCTTTGTTCCTTCAACAATGACTACTCTTGTGCGATATGCATACATAAATATAATTACTTCTTTATAAACAGAATGCATAATTCGTTTAAGAAAAAATCTACTTTTCTCTCCAACCTTTTTATTTCGCTCTTGCTCTTACTCTTCCTCTTTGTCTCCCTTTGTCTTGCTATCCTTCCTATGCTCCCAACTCTTCCCCAGTCTCCTCACTTACCTGAACTCAGTCTCTCTTATGCTAACTCATTCTTTTTTTCCTTTTTTTAATTTTGAAAGGGATGGGGGAGGGGGGGGAGAAGGAAGGCACTCCAAGTACAAAATGCCAGGAAGATTTCGCAGGACTTTTGAAACTGCATTTCCGATCAAAAATAAATGTAAAAATATAACTGTAACCATAATGATATGAAAATGTTTAGGGTACCAATTATTTACTGCTGCATAAGTTGAATGACAAGTTAACTTAAACTCAGTTTCTCACTTTACATACTTTAAGTAACGTGCCCGTTGAAGTCTTGAGAGATGAAATGCTTTCATTTATGGGCTTTATTTCTTGCATTATTTTATAAATTTTATGAAAAAAATATGATACAAGTAAAACATGTTTGATTAACTTTAATGATGTGATATTAAATTTAACACATATACAAATACATCAGGAATTTCCCAAAAGGAGGGGGGGCACTGGCCCCCCTTGGATCCACCCCTGCTGAGATTCGAACTCTCCTCATACATATACTCCACATATACTAAGCATGTACCGTACCTACTAGACAATCAAGCAAGCTGTTAGAATGCAACCATCAAACTGGGATTGTCAATCCTTCTTTTTCTAATTTATTAATAAATTCAATCCCTTGTATAATTAATCTCGCAAATTTTACAGGAAGAAATGACAAAAAATGACACAATATATTTTCTAAAATACAAACTAATTGTAAGCTTTCACCAAACAAGTATGGCCACATTTGTAGTCATAAGCAAAAGCCAAAATTCCTTACTAACTCTAAATTTAATTTGATTTTTGAGAATATAAAAAAACCAAGACAAGAATCCAAAGTCAAAGTAAGATAACTATTTTCGATTTCTCAGTTGTAAACCTTCAAACTATTTTATGGATTTTAAAGTAGCTTGCAGGATAAAATTGTTGAGTCATTTAAACAACCAGAATACAGGCAAGTGAAGGTAACTTCACAGTTGGCAGTCGTTCTTGTCTGCTTATAATATTTTACAACCTTTCTGAAAAGTATCCCTTACTCAAACCCCAACTACTAACCCTAACAATAAATATGGTAACTTTAATCACTTGTCTAAAGTACCCTTACCAAAACCCAAACTCCTAATGCTAATGATTAAAAGCGATAACTTTATATATATTACTTGTTGTACGCTTATAATGTTTTATAATCTTTAGTAAACACATGAAACTAAAATATGGCAAGAACTGGAGGTAATCTGCTTCATATATCTATAACAAAACATTAAAATGTAAACCTTCAAAATAGATAAACAGTAGAAAATGTTTCACTCAAAATGTTTAACTGACTTCAAAGGTGCAAACATAATGTTGTCTCTTTACAACAGATGTGCAGAATAGGAAAGCTAAAAATATCTGATAAAAAAAATTAGTGTATAAAATTCCATATCAAAATAAATTGTTTGTCATCAAACTTTAATTTGGATATTCAGTCATTTATGAACTTGACTAAATAAATTCAAACCACTTTTTAAAATAATTATTTAATGCCAACCAGAGAGCAAAAAAAAACATGGAATGAAAAACAAACTACAAAACAAAAGAAAAAAAAACACTGAAAATCGAAGTCAATATCAAATTAACATTTTAACAAGCATCCGAATCTTTAATTTAAATCGACAAATTGAATAGAATGGAAATAAACACATTTAAGGTGTTTTTCAGAATTGCAGTTATTCAAAGTATACTTTTCAGAAACATTTTGTACACGTCTAGAACAATTTTTAAAAATGACTGTTAGTCACATGCGTTCGCGAAAAAGGCAGAAAATATAATATGTGGTAAAAAAATTAAATTACTTTTTCTAGATGTTGTTAAGATTCATTAAAATTCAAATGTCATCAACTTTGTGAAGCCGAAATATTAAACCATCTTAACCAGCAAATACTAAAACAATTTTTAAAACGGTTTGTTATTTTTATAGAAATATTTATAGTCAAAGTCAAAGAGAACAAAAATTCGAGTAAGACTAGGAAATATATAGCCAGTGCAGCCAAATGGAGCCAAGTTCGCAAACAAGTCATTAAATGTAAACAATTCTGAGATCGACCACTTTTAACACCACACAATTCCGTTTACTTCAAATTTATGTCTAAAATTAAAATAAAAATCAGGTTTTTCAGTCTAGTAATTAACGACTGGAGTCAGAGACAACTTTAAAATTATACGCAAACAAGCTCAAACTAATATGTGCGTTAAGACCGTGTATTAACATGCATATTACTAGAGTAGACACAATTAATTAAGTTTCTAAAATATTGTTACTTGTAACTTTCGAAATAAATTGTTATGAACAGCAGAGGCAAGAAAATGTGTAAATTTCGATGCGCAGTCACTAGGTTGGTACTAGGTCAAACGTCGGTTTGCCAAGTTACATAAACGAAATATATATTTATGATCAATCGAGAGTTGTTTTGATATCATAAAGTTAAAGTGATCCCAGGAAATTTGTTAGCGAATAAAAACAAGAGAAAAAAGTTTCTCAGTACATTTGATATCTGGAATAATAATATTTAAAGACTAAAAAGAACATAGTGAAATGATAAACACAATAAATTAAGAAACGAAAACAGTCAACGAAAACAGTTAAAAAAGCTCGCCATTATGAAAAAAAACGAGACGTCAATATAATAAAACGAACATTAAGGATGAATAATAATAAGGGTAGTTTCTAACCTTGCAGGGTTTTTCCTGAGTGCAAGTAGAATTAAGTTCCTCGTCTGTAGCCTCTTCATCAGTAAAGAACTCATCGACAGAACTACTCGCACTTGAAAGAGAATCACTTTCCGATGTACTTCTTTCGTTCAATAATCGTGGAACAACTTCGCCGTTCGTTTCGACAGGTTTTGATGAATCTTCCTCAATCTCCTCTTCCATATCGGTGGCGGGTGTAATTACTACCTTTGGAGTTTCGGAAATTTTAAAATTGAGGCCTCTAGAGCCCGGAAAGTTGTTTTTAACATGTGTCTCTTCTTCCAGTCCACCCGCCTTCGCCGCCAAAAATGGCGGACGTAAATCGCCTTCACGCTGTATGTGTTCGTCCGACTTTTGACCCGAATTTATGTTTGATGACAAGCCGCAATTAGAAGGAAGAAATTTTGCTGTTTCAGTCTCCCTACTGCAACTTCCAGTATACTGAAGCTTGGTGGAGCTTGCACGATTATAAAGGGAAATTAGTTCTTTCACCTTACCATACGACTGTTCTTCGTTTTGACTCCGCTCACCTGCGAACAGGGCCGAACTGCAGATAGGGTGTGTGTTTGTTGAATGAACTTTGTTTCTCGTAACGCTATTGGTATCTATACAGCCACTGTTTGCTTTTGAAAACGCGTGTGCTTTGAGGACGGTCAGTTTTGAAGCCATACTGTCACTTGACATGCTGGAAACGCTTTCATTCGTTTTACTGTTACACAAATACTTTTTCAAAAAATTTCCATGATAAATTCTTGGTTTTTACTGAATTCTTTTTGGTCCCTCGCTACCATGGGAATTGTCTTGAGGGTTTATAGAGCAGCTCATCTTAATACCGTCACGGTTTTGTCTGTTGGCGCTCGCTGACAAAACAAACCTAACAAAACAACAATCATTTGTCCTCATTCCAAGAAGCAATACGTCACGTTCTACCACGAAGTTTTGAAAAAACTTACAGTATCAATATGAATTTAAAGCGTTTTGAAAGTTTGAAGCAATTCATAACTTTCTTTCTGAGCTTGGCGGACATTACACGATCAAGCTCAAACATTCTTGTGCTGGTAAGCATAAAATTAGCATAACAATAGCTAGAAAAAATCAATTCTAAAAGGAAATATTAAAAAAAAAATTATTAAAAAGGAAATAAAAAATATATTATTTTCTTATTTTCAGTCCGCCCTTTAGTTTATAAATACGTGTTCAAGTTCAAGCTTCAGCCTAATCCGTACACGGAAATTTTGCACCGTTCGAGGGAGTGACGAAAGTAAGAACGATGCGAGGCATCACTTTGCGAGGCGTGCGAGATATCATACGAAGCGTACGGAGAAGTCGTGCGAATCACGGACCGAAATGTGCAAGGCACACAAAAATCTCTTTATTAGTGATTACAGTTTAACAATATTAATAATTTCGACGGTATCAAGTGTCCACTCCTAAAAGTTTGAAGCCAAGGTGAATCCAATGACAATCCAATGTCAGTGCAATGAAAATACAATGTCATTCCCATGAAAAAATCAATTTTTCAATGCAATGCAAAATTATGAGTTCAATATCATTTCCGGTAAGCCAGGAAACAGGGTTCAAAATCCGGAAACCCGTCGCGCGTTCCCTCCAACAAAGGTGCTGTGGTTAATGGTTATTACTCGTATTCTTGGCGCGAAATGAAAATATTCTGGAAGTCCGGCCACTAGAACGTAAAGGAAGACTTGCCCGACAACTTATTTTCCGTCTTGGAGACGACAGCGCTAGAGAAGTACACAACCAATAATAAGGTCAAGTTATGATGATCGTTGATAGAACAGTTTAGCCTTTTGAGGGCTTGTTCTTTCTGGAATAAGAAAGAACAAATTAAAATCGGGATATAAGTGGGAATTTTTAATCAAAGGCTTTTTCAAAGGTACTTTGAGCGATAGAAGGCCATCACAAATTCCACGAGAAGATTCGCACGAGCTTGTCCAAAGTGGATTCCGCTAATACACACTTTTTCAGAAGATATCTAAGTCTAAAATATCAAGCGTGAAATTTGGGAAATTTGAATAAATTCGAGGCTGAGATTGCTTTGAAAAGTATATAATTTTGAATGTTAAAAATCTGTAATTACAATACAATTACATGTTCAAACTAAACGGTATAAAAATGTTTCTTTCCGCTGAAAGGTAAAACAAACCAACAGAACGAAAAATCCTGCACTAGCTAAACAAAAGCCAAAACAAAACCAGCACTAGCCGTATGTAAAACTTTTAAAAGAACAAACAACCCGCTCTCAACTCCACGGTTTGGCCAGAACCTACACTTGTGCGCACAACTGCTCACCCGTGGACAGCGGTTTCGTCCTGTTAGGACTCACCAGCACTGTAAGATGCATTATATAGCGATTTATTGCTTGCAATTTGGTCACAATTAGAATGATATAAAAATAATTTCAGCTTCAAATCGGCTGAAAGTTAGAATATTAAGCTTTTGGCCGGAAAACCCATATTCTTATATAAAGAAAAGAAAGTACAGCTAATGTGGGGTGGTGTTGTATTTGGGGTGGAGTGAGCTGTCGTACTTTCCTTTGCTCCAGTTGCTTATTGTATCCTTTTTCTTTGGTTTATCAAAAGATCAGGATTACATCCGACTCAAAAATCGAAAGAGTGCGCTTTAAGTTGAAGTCGCGCTGTTTCAAAACAATCAAATTGCATGCCGTAAATCGCCAGTGATTTCAAAGTTACATGGTTTATTATTTTTTTTTATACTTTCTTCTGAGCGAGCTTCGTAAATTCCTTTTTTTCTGCTGAAACAGATTCAGTATTCACTTGAAAACCTTGATTAACCGTAAAACAAAACAATTCATCAAAATTGCGGCCTGAGCAGTCATCGCATTACTCCCAATTGAGGCTTAACTCTCCTCAGGATAACTTGAGTATAGATAGCACAAACGTGCTAGTAGCTATAACTTGAAGCCACTATATTGCACAATATGGCCACGTTAGTAGCGCTTTTAAACCTTTAAACTACCATAAAAAATAGTGAGCCTGATTGCTAGCAGCCATGGACAGTTTTTTCGTGTAGTAAAACGCCAGGGCTTACCACTGAGCGGGCTAGCTGCCTTCGCTAGATCTTATTTGGTAGTAGCTGTTTTGAGATATCTAGGATGGCATAGCTAGCAAACACGCTCAGGTTCCCAAAACGAACATAAGTAATGGTAAAAGTGCAATGCTTGTGGGATGTGGCTATGCAGATGAACTCAAGTATAGATAGAACAAACGTACTAGTAGCTAACTTGAAGCCACTATATTGGGCACTATCGCTTACCCCTTTAAACTACCATAAAAAATAATGAGCTTGATTGCTAGCAGCCATGGACAGCTGTTTCGGCCTTTTTAGGCCGATACATAGTGCCCAATATAGTGGCTTCAAGTTAGCTACTACCACGTTTATGCTATCTATACTTGAGTTCATCTGTATAGCCACATCACGCAAGGGATCCTGTTCACACCTGTGAATACAAAACTCAAAAGCCCTAGATTCTTTATTAATATTGCTGTCTCCTTTCGGTAGCATGGAAACGGATTCAGTTTATCTAGATATTGAAAGAAACATATTATATCTGGAATGTAAGGAATAGCTGTCTAACATTTAAGAAATAAAACATGTTCTCCGTGCCTTCATAGCCAGGTGAAAACAGCTAGTGGCGAACGTTTGGGAGAATTCGAGAGCAGATCAGTGAAAACCCGAGATGCAGCCGAGGTTTTCAGCACTATGAAGATACGGAGAATTTTTTTTTATTTCTTTTATAAATATAATATTTTACTTCTTAACAAAGAGAAAAAACGATATACGAAGCGCGTATGTATATTTTGATTTCTTTCATGAAGCAATAAATTTTCACAACTTGGAGACAGCAAGCCGTATTGCTCATGTCGATCATTTTCATGTTTCATAGCGTTATGAAAACAGACTTGTAGACCAATCAGAACGAACGTCATCCAAATTGTTTTATAAATGGATACTCACTGATGCAAAAAATTAAAAACTTATGTTTTCAAAGTGCCAATAAATCAATATTGTTGATGTTGCTTAGTGCGAACTCGCTTTGACAGAAACTAATTTAATTTTCAATCAAAGGACAAAGACATGCTGAAACAATTTAATCCATTTTGCTCAGCTGTTTTCGGAAACTCTTAATGCTCATTGTTAATTGTTTGGAAACAAACGAGAGAAAATTAAATGAAAATTAGTTTGTATGAAGAATTATTTCCAATTTAAAATTAACTAATTATAGCAATAAGTACAAGCAGGCAACGGCACCCCAAAACCAAACTCGATCAGTTCAGTTCACAGTTGTCCTTGGCCTCATAAACGAGCCTTGCAAGTCAGCCAAAGCACCAGAACACCGTTTTCCCAAGTTACCTGACAGGTTTTGGAGATATGCTCAGAGGGAAAAAATTTTAACAACTCTTCAGTAAACTTCGTCATTCATGTACAATTACAACGTGTCAATATACCGTCAAGCCAGTTATTTCTCCTTTGGTTCGACTTCGTAACTGATATTCTAAAAACTGACCAAATCAGGTTTCAGTTTTAAATTATCCCTAATTTAAGATTACATTTATATTTTTCATGAAACGATTCCATGTTTTTCGATTCAGAGACTAAATTTATTGTATTTCTTCTCTAGCTGTTGTTGTCAATGTATGTCAAACAATAAAGAGACCATTTTTAACATTAGATTTCTTTATTTTCTTGTGAGCGTTGGCCTGAATAAATTATGAAATTGTTCCCACCAAATGCCTTATGACTTTGGGCGTTGCTCTATAGCAAAAGCTTTCCTAAAATGTGCCAGAAGCTGACCACCAAAATAAACAAACAAACTGAAACAAACTACTATGCGATTCAAGTAAAATCCCATCGACCGACTCGTGAATTCGACGCTAAATTTCACGCAAAGAACCGATATGGCTTTTGTCGCTGCTCGACTCGAGCGATATCGGTTCTTCGCGTGAAATTTTTAAAATTAGCGTGGAACTCCCTCGTCAGTCAATGAATTTACCTAGAATTTGATGTTTTATAAACACAACATTTCAGCTGCCATCCTAGCCATCATCAAGTAATATATGATACTGAATTACAATGGTCACCTACATTTCTGTAAGGAAATGGCAAAACAGACTGATACAAACGAACCGCAAAATTACGGCCAAAATAGCGAGAAAATGATTTAAAAGGTAGATAAGTTTAAAAATAAGAAAAAGACCTCGTAAAGGCAAAGTTAAAGGTTAGTAAGTTTCGTCGCATTTATTACTGGCATTAGGTTTTGGGGAAACAATCTTTTATAATTAGTATTCGTTTACTTTCTCCAATGTACTAGAAGAACTCTAGTGCATTGGACCACAAAAATATTATTAGTGTTGCATGTCATGCGTTTCTGGCTTCTCCCGAAGCGGTAAAGGCGTAAGAGGTTTATATGTCAGCAATGTACTTAAACGTAAGGCAGTTAAGCCCCCAGCGGTAAGAACCAGGTGGTATGGGAGTATTATTGTGATTTAAGAGTATTATTGTGATTTATTGAAGATGGGTTAAGTGTGAGGTTAGTGGTATGCGTTTAAGTGTTTTTTTTTGGTTTAAGCTGAAATGTTTCATCACGGGGAATATTAATAAGGCATTTTATTTGTTTCAAAAGAGAGTAACGGCTATAGCCTCGTTTGAGGAAAAAAAGAGAAAGAAGAGAAGAAAACTGAAGAAGTTTGTTTACAAGCGTATTCTTCCAAGCATTCCAAACATTAACGTTAATTCTTTTAGTTATTCTATAATCACTCCATTTATAATTTTGTTGCATTCGGTTTATTTGTCATGACGACTGTCGCAAAACCAAAGAAATGCGACTCATTCAAGCTTTGGGTAGTTTCCTAAATATTTCTGGTATATATACTTTTATTTCATACCCAACTCACAATGACTAGCTTCTGCTTTATGGGAGTACTTTTCTTTTGTTTGTAAAAATATTGAAAATTTTTTGTTACTGTTCAATAAATTAATCATCTCTTCTTCGCTCCCACTTCAACAAAAATTGCATTCCTTCTTGTTTACACTCTTCAGCCAGTACCACACAAGGTAAATCTAAAATAGGCAACAAACAAAATAAAAAATTGTTCAGTAAAAATTCTCCCTTCTTTGTTTTGGAACAAATCCCAGAAAATGTGTCACAACAAACAAAAAGACAGACTGTTTCAATGCATACGAATTTTACTTCTTCTGACCTAAAGTGAAAAAATACGGTAGTGAATACAGTGTACCACAAAATGGCAAAACTACCAAAAATTAGCTGTATACATATTGCTAATTGCTATCAAAAAGACTTGTAGCCTTTGTACTTCTGACCGCCGATTAAAACAGTTGATGAAGAAAGAAAGTACTGTTGGGGGGAGGGGTGCAGTTTAATATAGCCACGTTCTTTGAGGTCTCCCGTTACAGGCAGAAGTTTCTTCATTTCTAGAATGACGTTATGTTTAAACAAAAAATTTCCACCACTGTTAGTTCTATTTACCCGTCGGGAGGGGGTAAAATGAGGCACAATGAGGCTTATGGGTAACCTCGTGTGCATTTTCTCACCTACGAAGTACTTGGGACCCAGGAGTCGCTGTAGAGTCACATGCACAGTGGAGTTGTCATTGTCTTTCTTGTGAACTGCTAAATTCATTTCCGGTTTGTTAAGAATTAAAATTTTACTTCCAGGTTTTGTTTCCATTTGCGTATTATAAATTACTCTAAAATCTACCTGGGCAAAAATCATTGCATTAGCAACGGCTCGTAGCATCTTATTCATCACTGAACTGCAACATATGGGCATAAATGAGTAAAGAGGAACATTTGATTGAGATCTTAGTTGAGTTTTCCTCGAACAAACGGATGATTCTTTGGAGAATGGGGCACATTTCGTCCATTCAACTCTTTCCGGATATACAATACGTAGAACATCGTGGTTCTTCCCTATTTTTCCATAGTCCTTGAACATGCGACCTGAATAGCCAATGTACTGTCCTCGGTCTTGTTTATTAAGTGACCTTGAAAGCCTACTGTCAGCAAGTTTAGCAATCCGAAGTTTTCCTCTGGAGCGTAGGAAGAAATCTAAAGTAGCAAGCTTTCCGTATTCGGGGTTCCATTTCAGAGATTGGAAAATTGATTTGCGCAACAGGAATGCGCCTTGCACGAGATTGCAGACCTGGACGAGGGAGTCTGAATTTTCTGGAATTGCAATCGGTCCTGTGTTACGAATAACTACACTCCAGTGCTTAATTGAAAACCTACAAGCAGTTTTTTGTAGGGACATTTTTGATCTTTGTTTCAAAGACTTTGTTTTGTCGTTATTTCCGGCAGGAGAAACGTAACGACTTCCGGTCGCGCCATCATACTCTGTGTCAGCCTCAAGGAATCTGATGAGCTTTAAGACGTTATTTCGATCAGGAAGACTCAGTCCTTTAAAGCCACGCAATCGAAATTCTTGCTCGAGTTTATGAGGTAAAATAAATACATATTTCATTGTTTCTGAATTCAAAGTTTTATCGTAACTCCCCAAATTATAATCTGACCCGATAACGTACACTCCGGGAATTGAAAGAGCAGCTTCTTCTCTTCCATAGCCATAGAAATACCACACATTCAACAAGGCAATTACAGTGAACACGACAATCATACGTTTTGAGGGCCTAATATAACTCATTGCGGATACGATCCAAAACGGTGCTTTCTGTTTCAAAGTTTATCTTACCTCCGAATAATTCGAGACTCGCAACTTGACAAGTTGGAGTTTTAAATTTCATAAACCATTTAAAAAATCAATTGGTTCCGACTCTGATTATTTTTCGAATTCAAAATTGATTTTTCTCCATTTGTCAGTGACTCTGCATCAGCTGAAAGTTTATATACAAAGTGAAAAGGCATACTGTACATGCTTCATCTTCTAGGACCGCAATACCAGCTCTTCAAGATCTGTACGTGCTCATATGGGCGTCACGTGCCTCACGGTGTTGACATATTTTTATTGCACAAACCGAAACAAGCCAGAATATGGACGCCATGCACCATTCTCCGCTCGGTTATTATTACTATCTGTGATATTGGTAAGCCAATTATAGAATGTTTTTGGTTTTTTATGACCAGATTAAATTTGTATCCCACAGTTCCTTGGGGCGCCAGCTAATGCTGATCCACACTAAAATGTTCGATGGGCATATGTTTCGAAATCAGAAATTGATGGACAAACACCGGTGTCACAGTGATTTCGGTACCCCAGTGATTTGTGTACCCCAGGGTACGCGAATCACTAGCGATTCATGTACCCCAGGGTACGCGA
>JANCMA020269854.1:0-12439 GCA_024336925.2 Zoanthus solanderi | reverse complement strand
CGCATTATGGGTCGTGTTACACTCTTGCTTGCACTCTTGCTTGCTTACAGACCTGACAACATAGTGGTACACTCCGTCTTATAAGACGGGAGTGACCACAAAAAAGGTATTTTTTCACAGACAAACTAGGTGTTACATATTAATCAAAAAAGTCAGACAATGCGATGTCTTTATCTTGACTGCACAGTTTTTATCAACAAGTATTTCATTACTTGTCCCAGCAGCGAAGCGCGGCACAACTTTAGGTTTGCCCCGTGTTTTTACTTGTGCCAGCAGCGAAGCGCGGCACAAGTTTAATCTTAAATGTTGTAAAGGAGTTTGGAGTTTGTTCAGTTATGAATTTATAGTTATGACCGTGTTTACTTGAATACTAAAAAATGATTATCTGAGGAGATGTAATTTTTACAAATTATGACGTCGGCATGTACGCGTTGTTGCTCTTAGTTTATTTCAATCACAAGGAGAAGCCTGAGGAAAAAAATTCAAGATTTCCACAGAACTCAAAATTGCCATGACTAGTATGAAGTAATTTAAATAAATTACAAATAGATTATTTTTAAACTTCGGCATTAAAGTACAGTGGTCTAACAACTAAAAACTAAGTTTGTTTAATCCTACTACTAGTGGAAAATAAATATTTTTTAAGCGAGCTTACGTACAGCGCAAGGTTAAGTATAGTTCCAGACCAAGTTGTTATTTATTTAGTTAATGATTATAGATATTTTTGCCTGAAGAATTTTTCAGACGTTTAGAAAATCTGGAAATTAAGTATTCCGGTTTGTAACACATTTAAACAAAAAAATTGAGAGAAAATTTTGCTTTATACGGGCATGGGTTCAAAAAAGAAGTCATGAGAAAGGTTCAGGTCACCCACAAAAGACCTAATATAAGATTTATGTTTTTCTACCAAATGATATAGCCGTACAGGCAAACACTCCACATGCGTAAGAAAAAAGGATTATCTCAAGCAAAAAGGAGCATTTTGCAGTTACAGAAAGCAATAAAACTGAGAAAATTACATAATGAATTTCTACCGAATTTAATTTTAATTTTTATGATTCAGAGTATTTCAGGTTCATAAATATCAAAATTCAACGTCAAGTACATTAAGTGTTCATTTAAAAGTAGTACTTTTAAAATCATCTGTTTGAAATGTAACTCTGCCCGTAGTCTATGCCATTCTATCTCATGTTGCCAGTAGCCTATTGTTGTATTATCTAGCTTTTATAACAATTTCATCGCTTATATTCTTTTTAAATTTTTTAATAACTCCGGGCCCACAGTAATTGGCTGTTACGCTGTTGTGGTCACCCTGCCATTCATTTTTTTTGTCACGTTTGTATTTTCAGTTTTATTCTTCCAATTTATTGTAATTATTGTATTCATGTACAAGGCGAATCAAATAAAATAAATAAAATAAGTAATACAATCCCTAATCAATCATATAGTTATATTAATCATTACAATATACCCCATACATATATTGACCATAATTACTCACATGTCACTGCTATTGATAATTCTTTCATTATTTTCATCACCATTTCATCCTTAGAAACAGATTTATGGAATGACTCGTTGACATCTGCAGCCCACCACATTATCGTCTTGGAGACGCTAATAACTGTCCTGGCAACCTTATTCACTGCTTCCTGAATGGAGCTCAGTGTTGGATTGACGATAATGTCAGGTATTTTAAAACTGATTTTTACATCAAACCTCAGAAGGTCAAGAGGGTTTTCTGTCCACCAAGACGGCTCTTCGTTTGTCAAAGACGCTGTATAATCACTCAGCGTCGAATCAATGTCCCATTCTTCGTCCTCGGGAATAACGCTGCGATAAAAAATTTTAAATGTAAGATTTTCTGACATAAGCAAATAAAAATGTTTTAGAATCAACGGGACACCATTGGTTTACTGGATAGTGAATAATGAAATTCCTTCTGAGGTTTAGTAACGTTTATCTGCAGAATTATTGTTTAATACGCACGTGAATTCATAGACTAGTGCTGATAGGTGACGACAGCATTTTAGAACACAAAGTACATTTGAGCCAATGACAAGGCTAGTAGGATGTAGCTAGAAAGAGAATAACAGGCGTAGACAGCAAGTTTGTCCCAGTAATGAGTACTTGCTGTCTCTACGCACACAATGCGTAAATTGACAACTTATTTTTTTCTCTAAACTGACCATAAATACTAATGAATGTGACCATTAGCAAGTATATACACAAACAATTATGATCTAACATGTCCGAGTGCACCTTCATACTTCCAAACTATATATTTCACACATGTATTCCAACAAAAAACCTCATGTTATTATATATAGTTTAGAAAATTTGACATTGATTAAATACATAGATTTTGATAAAAAAAAAAACAAAACAAACAGATTCCAGCATTTTAATTAATTGTTACCTATTAAAGGCCAATTGTATTGCAATGATGTTCGGAATAAAGAAATAACAAAAATACACGTGCGCTAACAATAGTTATTTCTAGACGTAAAAGGGTTTAAGTTTTTATAACGTTGCTGTTAGTAGTGTAAAGATCAGATATCTGGAACCAAGGACTAAACCTAAAAATATAATGTCAGCTCCTTACACTGATTACAACAATTTCAATACTGTATTTTCTAATATACACCTTCTACCTACTCAAAAACGCACTTTTAACTCCTTCCACGAAACTTACACTACTGTAAATAAAAAGCTAAAAATTTTACCTTATTGCCAAATTTGTGGCCATTCCAACTTGTACCCGTCCAAGCTGTTTTACACAATCTCCAAGTAAATTTAAAGACAAGACAATAGAGTTGAGGACAGCCTTGTAAACAATACTACAATAGTGACCGAAGATATCAGCAATAACAGATTCATCCGTCAATCCGCTAACTGCTGTAGTGGCACGTGATTGTCGTACTATAGGCATAACGCTTCCAACCTTAGTGGCTCTGTGACTGGGTCCAAGATAGTCTGCCCCTGCACTGAAGGAAGCACTGGGGTTTCGCGACGCCTGAGGACTAAGAGGGGAAGTTACCTGACGTTGGTTTGCAATGGCGATTATTTCCTACCAAAGAAACATAATTTAGTAAGAAAATTAAGTTAATGATCACGAGGTTTGTATATTTAAACTTCCAGCAATTTTTAACTGGAAAATTATTTTAGAAAGTAACACTAGGAGCAGAATTAATGGGAATCACTCTTAGTTTACGAACATCACGTTACAGCTCAACAGTTGCAAAGCATTACAATGTATTGACGCATAAGGTAATAAAACCTATTGAATGACAGCCAGTTTCGCTATGCGAGCTATCCCTAGCATTACTATTTCAACTGAACAGGTTGTCTGGCGATTTGAATGTTAGTTTTCAATCTGATGCTTCGAATTTACTTCTTGACAAAGACATATGAAGCGACATTTTGAATTTATATCATGTTTTTATACAAAAAACTTCAATCATATTGGTTTGTTCACAGAAAAATTATACAAGATTCCGACTTCCCCATCAACACTTTGCCTCACTTCATTTTCAGCAAATCCCCACCACCACAATACCTGATTTCATTTTCAGTCAAATCCCCACCATCACCATACCTGACTTCATTTTCAGTCAAATCCCCCACCATCACCATACCTGACTTCATTTTCAGTCAAATCCCCCACCATCACCATAAGTCACTACACTTCCAGTCAAATCCCCACTATCACCAAACATCAATTCATTTCCAGTCAAATCCTCATTATCACCACCTTACGTTACTACATTTCCAATCAAATTCCCACCATCACCATACGTCACTATATTTTTAGTCAACTCCCCACCATTACCATACCTTACTTCATTTCCAGTCAAATCCCCATCATCACCATACCTCACTTCATTTCCAGTCAAATCCCCATCATCACCATATCTCACTTCATTTCCAGTCAAATCTCCACTACCACCATACCTTACTTCATTTCCAGTCAAATCCCCATCATCACCATACCTCACTTCATTTCCTCTAAAATCCCCACCATATCAATTCATTTCCAGTCAAATCCTCATCATCAACACCTTACGTTACTACATTTCCAATCAAATCCCAACCATCGCCATACCTCACTTCATTTCCAGTCAAATCCCCACCATCACCATACGTCACTATATTTCCAGTCAAATTCCCACCATCGCCATACCTCACTTCATTTCCAGTCAAATTCCCACCATCACCATACGTCACTATATTTTCAGTCAAATCCCCACCATCACTATACCTCACTTCATTTCCAGTCAAATCCCTATCATCAAAATACCTCAACCGATTTCCGGTCAAACCATACCATCAAAATACCTACTCTATTACTGAGCTAAAAATAAAATACTAAAAATGGGAAGTAAATAGCGTGTTAATGTCCATTGCGTATCAATAAACAACATGATCAGTCCTAAGACAAAAAAACCTGATATTAGTTTGATCAGCTGTAATACCTGCAAAGCATTTTCTACTTCTTTTATGCCTTCGTGCAGCTTTCGTCCTTGCGCATCAATTGACTTTATTTGTAACTCGACAAACTTGTCAACAGACCATACTCTCGAGAGGGCAAGCTGGGTATCAAACAACAACATTTTCTTGATCTCGTCGATTTTCTTGTCAATGGAGTTTTCTACAACTGAGTTGATGCTGCTTACAATGTCACGCAAACGAACGGTAGCGGCATGTACTTGGTGTAAGTACGCATCTATGTTCATGCTATTCCATGCCAAAGTTGACAAGCCAGGCTGTTTACAGAAAAGGGGAAAAAAGCGCTTCAGGCGTTACAAGTAGATAAAATTCAAACTAACCAATAATATTATAGGAAATATATAACTGAAAACCAGTAAAGGTTTCAATGTGTAATAGTAAGCTGACATGATCAACTTAAAACTAACCAATAATATTCTGGAAAACATAACTAACTTAACGGTAAAAGTTTAAAAATGTAATGCTAAAATGACATGATCAACCTGTTTGTTAACCGCTCGATATGGAAACTCTCCTTGATTTTAAGTTGACAGTAAGAGGTAGCACTATCAATAATTTTGAAGAAAGATACATTACAGTTTTCCTGACAATTTTTGGAAGTACTAAGATGTTTGAAAATATGAGAATTTTTATCCCGGAAAATGTGTTTATTTACACGTGTGTAGAAATGCCTGTTGGTTTCGCCAACGTAGCGAGCACCACAGCCCGCACTAGTAAATTTGTAAAATACACGTGATTGGAGAGAATCCGGAATAACATCCTTTGGAATAAAAATGTTGCAAAGTTTGAAAGGAGGTAAAATTATTTTGATATTTAAATCCTTGCAATATTTGCTGATAATAGATGACATTTTCTTTTTAGTATTGGATGAATAAAAACCGATGTAAGGTAGTTTAAAGAAATGGCAATTTGATACATCATTAATAAATTAACTATTTTTTCTTTTGTCTCACGATAAGTCACTTAGATATTGCTCGCGACGTTTCGACTGCTACTGCTAGTTTTTTTCAGGCGATTACAGCATCCAAGCTGAAGTGTTCAAATGCTGTGAAACCTGGCTTTTTGATGGTCTTCACCTGCTGCAGTGCAGATGTTGAGAAACTCATTTCAACTCTCTTCAAGGGCGACCGTAGTGACAACATCTCACTACTATGCATTGCCAGAAAAATAATCAATTATTTGTCCATGTTGGTCTCTATTGCAATCAACAGCTCTGTGAGAGTGTATATACCCCGAGCAGCAATGGCATCTTTCAATTGTATTTATTAATCTAACAAAGGTCTTTGATCTTTGCAGTAGACACGGCCTTTTCAAGACCTTTTCATCAAATCATTTCATTACACACGGGTACTATACAATTTGACAGAAACTTGTCTAAGGCATTTGACATAAACAGTGGCGTGAAACAAGGGTGTGTTTTGGCACCACTGCTTTTTAACATCTTTTTCGTCCTACTTAAACACGTATTCAAGTCATGTGACTAAGGTATCATGTTGCGAGCTCAGTCTGACAGAAAGCTTTTAAATCTAGCATGCCTTAGAGCCAAGACCAAAGTTTCCAAGGTACTGCTACGTGAATTTTTCTTTGCTGAATATGCTACTATTGTTACATGCCAGAACTTCAGACCTCTCTGGACCCTTTCTCAAATGTGTGCAATGACTTCAGCTTCTGAAAGTAATGCATCATAGCTCCAAAGTTTTGCCTGGTCTTACCATCAAGGCCCTATACCCTAGATGCTAAATTGCAGTATAATTGTCTAGAGTCCACTGTCTCGGAAAGCTCCTCCCTAGATACCTGTACAGAGTTCGGTTTAAGAATTGAAAAGGCTGCAACCAACATGGCCTGTGAGAAAACTAGAAAACTCACCACCCAGACCAACATGGCTGTGTATCGCTTGCATAGTGAGCACTCTTCTTTACCGAAGTGATTCCTGGACTACCTAAGTTGTGCAGAAAAAATGCCTGAACACCTTCCACATGAAATGTATTTGTAGCATCTTGTTTATTTCATGGAGGGACAAGGTCTGTCATAAACAGCAACGATTTTATAATGGTAGGCATTCGATCATAGACAGAAAGTGGCTGGGCCATCTCTGTCACAAGGATGACAGTCAAATTCCAAAGGATATCTTGTATAGGGAGCTGCAAATGGGTTCCAGAGCTGTTGGGTCGACCAAAGCTACATTTCAAAGATGTGTGTGATATTCTTGAGATTGATATACCAGCTGACAACTGGGAGTCCCTATCTGGAGACTGAAGCAAATGGAGGACTGCTTGCAGACAGCTACTTGAAACTGGTGAGATCAAGCTGAATGCTGACTTGATGCAGCAAGGGAGAAAAGGAAGGTGGCAACCAGAGCAGTTCCATCAGTTACGTATACCTGTGAAGTCTGTTCTGCTTCTCAAAGATTGGACTTATCAGTCACAAGAGAAAGTGCACGCATCTTTACTAAGTCATAGACACTGTCTGGCTACTACCTACTACTACCTACTACTACTACTTACTACTACCTACTACTACTACCTACTACTACTACTACTACCTACTACTACCTACCACTGCTACCTACTACTACTACCTACTACTACTACCTACTACTACCTACTACTACTACCTACTACTACTACCTACTACTACTATTATTATCATTATTATTATTACTAACACACACAAAGGAAAAATTAGGTACTTATTATGAATAATATATTATTTGTAATCACAAAATGATACATAATTATTAAAAAATTAACTCACCCCTAAAGCCATTGCATGGGCTATTCCAAATCTGGGAACATTTCTACCCCAAAGCGGTTTAAAATGATCTGTCATGCAAATTTTACCACCTCTGTGTAATGAAAAAAATTAAGTTGATAATTTAAGGGCCTAAAACATCCTTGTGATAGTCTTCAAACTAATCAAAGGAAGAGACAAAAACTGAAGTGATATTTATTCACAACTCATTTCCCAGATTTATTAATAAATTAGTACCACTACATATTTACAAACAAATTAAAAGTTCATGGCAACAATAAATCTCATTTACTGATTGACAAAGAAAGCATTATGTCTCTCTTGCAAAATGTGGTCCACAGAATCAAGGATCTTTCTGAGTTTTTATTTTAACTCTGCAACTGAATGGTTCACCAATCCATAACTGCAGTAACTGGTTGAGACAGCTCACATAGCTGGAAAGAACTGAGTACAGCAAAGGTACTTCTCTGATGAAGACCTTTAGACTATATATTTTAGCTCTAAACACTATTAATGATTAATACGATGATGATAAAACATCATTCCATCTTGACTTGTATTTATTTTAAAGCTTCAAAAGGATTTTTTTAAAAATCTATACAATTGTTTGGACTAAGTTAAAAATACCAAAGATCACATGGTGTCAGTATGTAGTATTCTAAATCTAATAGGCAGTGATAAAACCCCTCTGCTCATTCAATGACCCTTCCAACTTTTCTTCACCAATGCACAAGTTAGGCTTACCTGTACATTTTGGCAGTTTTGCCATCAAGTTCTGGAATTGCAATTTCTGGTGCAGTAGTGGGATAAGTTACAGGTATCTGCAAATGTAATGGGAGGAAGTCTTAATTAACTATACAGACATAAACTAGCAGTGGTTATAACTGATTTATACTTACATCAAATTCAACGTCAAATTCATACTTTAAAAGATTGTGAATATACCAGCATTTTCCAAACCACCTGCATAAAGACATAAAACTTGTTTTAATATTTATAACAAGTATAGCATTACTCTGAAACCATACAATTATAACTAGTTTTAATCAAAGATTAGGCAAATGCATTTGAGGCATTTTTATTTTGTAAAGAAGTGACTGAATATAGTAGCCAAATAAAAAAAGAGCCAAGTTTGCATTCTAGCTTGTTGGAGTTTTCAAAATTACTACAGTTTTTCATACGATATCACCCTTTAGCCCGACAATAACATGAAAGCAAGGCTTCCTTCCAAAAGACCCTGAAATGCGATGGCATCAAGCTACGGGTCTCTCGCAGGATGTCGCCCTTTAGCCCGACAGTACCTAGGTTTCTGCAACTTTAAACTGGCTTGTGATAACATGAAAGAGAGGCATCCTTTCAAACGACCCTGAAATATGATGGCATCGAGCTTTTCTTATATGTTTCTATATATATAGGCTCAAAATCAACATGATTAGTATGTGTTCGAGCGAAGCATAAATTAATATATAAATAAAAGATTCATTTAAAGTTTATAATTATAGTCCTACTGTATATTACACATTGAATGTTTAGAAATATGCATTTCATCTTCTTTTGCTAAAAATCTCTCCCCTATTAATTACTGATCTTTCACACTCAAAGATGAAACTCTTATCTTTGTGAACATTCCCATGTCCTATGGGTTTGTAACAAAACTCACACAAACTAAAAATTTTACATTGTGAATATGATTTTGAAAGACTCCATGGAAGAAACTTAACATATATCACTGATCTAATGGGATTTTTTGTTACTGTCCATAACATCACATTAATTTACTTAACAAAATTGCAGTGGGGTCTGTGGGATATATACTTACGAGCTCACTTTGTGCATTAATAATGGTAAACTTCTACAAAGTGTCACTAAATCTATTTAATTGACAAGACAGGTCAAATGCTTTGAATCATGAAATCAGCTTGTTCAATGATATTATATATATAACTTCTACAAAGTTTCACTGTATATATTTAATTGACCTGACAGGTCAAATTCTTTGAATCATGAAATCAGCTTGTTCAATGATATTTTATAATTATATTAACTTCTACAAAGTGTCACTGTATATATTTAATTGACCAGACAAGTCAAATGCTTTGAATCATGAAATCAGCTTGTTCAATGATATTATATATATTAACTTCTACAAAGTGTCAGTGTTTGTACTTAATTGACCAGAGAGGTCAAATGCTTTGAATCATGAAATAGGCTTGCTCAACGAAGAAAAAATAATGACAATGTCAATGTTGACTTCTCACCAACAAAGCAATTGTATGTATACAAAATCAAACTTTAGCATTATATTTTAAGCTTTCAATGTTTAGTAAAAAAATTCAAATGGGAATATAGTAAAAGCTGAGTGTTTTAATTGCTAATTAATGTGTTCTTGATTGTAGGAACTCACTAATAAGTTGGGCCAACAAGTTGTTTACAGTAGTTGTGCACGTCGAGTCACATGATTTTGAGAACTCTGTAACAATTGTTGTTATGTCTACCATCTATTTAGTTTTTGTGAATTAAAGATTTTTCTATATTTTTGATGAAAGCCTACAGTTTTTGCTGTTGAAATTTGAAAAAACTAAACCAACAAAGTAAAAACTTTATTTTGAAACAATGATTAATAAGTCACTCGGTTATTGCATCAATTCAAAGCAAACTTACTTTAAAAATGCTCACTAAAATTGCCTGCTTTATACTAAAGCAGTGAACTGTAACGAAGAGTAGATATTCCAGTTACATAAAACTTAAGTACCAAGTGATAGATCATTTTTATATTCCATTATCCATGCTTACAACTTTTGTGGCAACTCGGAGACAGAGTCAAATGAACTCAGTGTTTAATTCATCATGACTTGCTTCTCAAAAAAGAACCGATTGAAGATCACAATTATTGTAGCAATCAGCTGTTCCACAAATAAAAGTAAGTGTTTGAAACAAACTTCTTATAAAATGAAAATATTTTGACAAAATATATATGGTTGTGGTATTTGACAGAGCACATGAATGTTTCTGCTGCTGCCGATTTTCATTTTTAAAACATAATAATACACACATGTTCAGTGCATCACTTTATTGCTGTAAAATGGATGATACTGTAGCTAGTTGATATTCAAAAACAATAAAACTTAATATACAGATTGAAATAAGAATTTATGCAAATATCCCAAAAAAGTTTCCAGATGATCCCAAACATTGTTTTTGGGGCTCTATTCTTTGATCTGCTCAAATCTTGAAATCCTGAGATCCTGACATGATCAGGATTTGACATGTATCACATGGACGGCACTGTAACTGACTGTCATCAATTAATATGAATTTTAAACAACTTTTTATAATGTGTAATGAAGTAAAATCAAGCTTTTTAAACTATAGTTGATTATGTTATACATTGTGAAATAAGTAATCACAATTTTAAATAGTAATGGTTGTATCCAATTGTATCAAATGTTTTCATCCCTCAGAGTTGTCTTCTTAATAACAAAAAATCTTGAGACAGTTGGATAAGTATGATGCATTCTTGACAGATGCACATGGATCAAAATCAATTTGAACACTTACTCATTTTAGTAATAAAAATGTAAATTCTACACTGTAAAAAGAGAGAATACTTACTGACGTTTCGGACGTTAGTCCTTCGTCGGACTTAGTCTTAACTTAACACTCACTTGCTGTAACAACTGGATTAACAAACAGAATGACATTGTACAATGTAGTGGCAACATTTTTCAACTTTTATAAATTAATCTACTACTGGAAAACATCACAAAATCAGGAATTCATTTGTTCTTTTAAAAATTTACTTAATTCAAACCTTAGATCAAATCGAAATCCAAACATTAGTTGTCCATGAAAATATGATATTCAAATTTTCCGAGGAAAGAAACACACCATCAGTCAAATCTAGTCTTTCGAATCAAGTTTATCCAAGTTTTGAGTTAGAAATAAAAAAAATAACTTGGGGGTAATGCTATTCGGCGTATGACCAATGAAACTGGGTCCTGGCCTTTGAACGTTGTAAAAGTATATGTACTAACTATTGCCCTTTTGTACATATGAAAGAAGAATGATGAAAAAATCATTCCAAGTGTGTAACTTTAATTATCTACATTTAGCTATTTTCAAAAGATTCCCTGTGCCATAACTGATTAAAGTCTTAAGACCTGTTTATCGATCAACAATCATCAATCATCTTTGAGAAAAAAAAATTCATTAGCTTTCAAATATTGCAAAACAGAACACTTTACCTCGTGCCTTCCTTGTTGGACTCTAATCGGAACCAATCGTTATCTGCCTGTTTGTTGTTACTGACGTACTGTTAATGAAGTCAACTGGTCAGTATGACTATGAGATTGGCCAAGTCAGATATCGTGAACCAGAATCATAAAAACAAAGTAATTTAAATAAATATATTTTTCTAAAATCAGATATAAACCCACCTTAATAAGACTTGTGTACTCTTCTTTCAACCTCACAACCCAATCTTCTGCATCTCGAGGCCCTGCCTTTGTCTTTAGCAATGGAATTGCGGCAAGAGTCTTTTTCGTAGCTTCGTCCACCATCTTGAAAACACAGACCGCTAGAAGCGCATGCTCAGTTGACATCCGCTGAATAAACGTATCGTTTTTAAAATTTGTTCCGTTTGTTCTGTTTTTTTTTTAAATTGAAAGGTCATTAGATATTACGTAAGTTGTACATCGTATTATATGTTTGTAAATTACGGTGGCCCACAAGGATCACTGCATAAAAAAGCTGCACCCCAAATTAGACACTACAACCTATACAATTAAAAAAAGATCCTACAAATAAAGAAAAATTGATGCAACTAAAAAAAACATTGCTGCAAATAAGAAAAAAATTGCTGCAAATAAAAAAAGCTGCTGCAAATAAAAAAAGTTGCTGCAAATAAAAACGTTGCTGCAAATAAAAAAAGCTGATGCAAATAAAAAAATTTGCTGCAAATAAAAAAGTTGCTGCAAATAAAAGAGTTGCTGCAAATAAAAAAAGCTGCTGCAAATAAAAAAGTTGCTGCAAATAAAAACGTTGCTGCAAATAAAAAAAGCTGATGCAAATAAAAAAATTTGCTGCAAATAAAAAAGTTGCTGCAAATAAAAGAGTTGCTGCAAATAAAAAAAGCTGCTGCAAATAAAAAAGTTGCTGCAAATAAAAACGTTGCTGCAAA
>JANCMA020269750.1:0-12442 GCA_024336925.2 Zoanthus solanderi | reverse complement strand
CATGTCAATAAGCTTTGTGGTTTTTAATGAGCTTCCTCGCCAGGAAAATTGTAAGCCTTCTGGTATTTCTTGTTTTTTAATCACATATGTATTGTATTTTTCCTTTTTTTCTGGCAAATAAAGAACTTGAACTTGAACGCTTTTTAAAGCATTCAGTACTTTTTATTCGGCAGGAACTTCGAGTAAGAGGGTCACTTCATCGTCTGTCTGAAAATTAGTCCTTGTTTTTATCATCTTTAGTTTCTTTAGTTTTTTGATCTCCTTTTCTGTTGACCGGCAAAGATACATTTCAGTTTACAAAATGGCCAACAGCATCGTCACTGCGCATGTTCATTAGCGTCCAGGATCCACAAGGAAGTGTTTGATTCGTTTTCGTGTGGACAGTCAATAAAATAACGAGATGAAAACCATCGTGTAGAGATATTTATAGCCGTTCGAAGTTACGTTTAGTCTTTTACAAAACGTCTTCGTGTTGACGGAGCCTTAAACATTAGCGTTATATTTTTCTGTTTCGTTGACATTAAAGGTGGGAAAATATTTCCTTAAAAATCATTAGCAGATAGCGATTTCTGGTCTTCTCTAAAAGAGATATCAATTTTGGCACCTTGGTATCTGATGTCGAAGATTCCATAGTTTTTGCGTATGATAATTTTGATGTTAATCTAGATAAATTACGACACTTTTGAGTTTAGTAAAATTCAGGTTTCGATTATTCATAAACCATTGATCTATCTCCGAATTGGTAGTTTTATGTAATCTCACCCCCTATCCCCCCCTATCCCCCTATCCCACCCCCTATCCCCCTTCGAGGGATCTTTAGCCCCTCCTTTAAATCTAAAGGTTAAGGACAGTCCCTCAATTTCCGCTTCTTGTTTAAAATCAGTGAATAGTCGACGTGAATGATGAATTTTAAATTTATTGAGTTAGGTTTCCTAGTTTTTCAACTAACCTTTTACAGCATTTATTGTGTTTTTCTTACTAACTGAATAGTTTTAGTCTCAATTTCGGCTTCTTTTAATTTAGAGTCACAAGATAGTGTTCCTGCTTTCAAGTTTTCGCTAGGCCTAAGCAGATTGTGCTCACAAAATCATGAAAAGTTGGTCTTTTTAAACTCAAAATGATTTTGCCAAAAACCAAAAACAGCTTTAACACCTGGGTGACCAGGTACAGCCTGTGATCAGTGATAGTGAACCAAAAATGAGTAACATCGAGCAACATATAAATTAAATATATGCCCTCTCGATACCCTCTGTTCTGCTGAACATCAAAATGATGTGTTTTACAGAAATGAATATTCCTTTCAAAATGTGATTCTTATTCGGTATATATCACTACAAAGTTGCTCAAAAGTTACTCCTGCGAAAGCTAAAGGCTGCACAAAGTTGTTAACATCAACAAAACTTGCTCCAAATGCAAAAAGTTACTCAAACGTTGCCGAACACAATCTGTTCAGGGCTAGTTCTAGATTTTTAAGCAAAAGTTAAGTTTTTCAAGGATTATCAGTTTGAGTTCCGGGTACTACAAATTAACTTTGAACAAAACTAATCAAAATCGCATTATCATAATCAACAAACTTTAAGAAACAAGGAACTATTGCGGTCCTTTACTTAATAGCCACAAAGTACGTTGATAAAGGCGTGCCTTTTTCTATCCCTGTCTGCGTTGCTGGCAAACCGGGTTCCCCTCCCGTTTCTGTACTCGTTTGTCGCGCGGACCACCAGACCATAGTTGTTACCATAACGTCTCCAGTAATTCACTGCTCGGGTGACGTCAAACTCGATCCAGGTCTTCCTGGGATGGTTTGTGTAAAGGGGCACAGCCCGGTATGATTGAGGTCTTCTTTCAGCGTCACAATTGCCCAATCCAAGTAAGGGTTTGGACCATCTTACACTGCCATAACGAATGGTGCTGGTGGCTTGTGTTTCGTTCCAGGACTTTTTCACACGATACACTTTAAAGTAACGAGTAATAAACGGACTACGTCGGACACTGTGAAAACTTGCTTTGTGCGAATACATGTAATACAAGTACATTTTGGCCCATCTGATTTTGTGAACAGAGCAGTTCAATGGTAGGTCTTCAAACTGAACCAGGGATCTCTTGTTAGGGTAAGCTGTGTGCTTGCCCACCATTAGAAACGGCAGACTGTTGTGGTTTCTGCGAGGTGATTCCAGACTGACGTCTTGCTTAACATGAAGTTTGTACACGATCCCGGCTCCCGAGTCTGAACGGGTGGCGGATGACACTGGCGTGATCATCGAGAACACAAAGCCAATAACCAAACAAAGAGGTACAACCAAAGACGCCATGTTGTCTGCAGAAAAAGACCTCCCTTTATTAGAGAAAACTCGTTAACGGTGGGTATTTGAAAAAACGCCTGGTTAAACAACGATAGGTTGAAGTGTAGAAGTCTGAAGATAAATTGCAACTTAACGAAAACTAAAGTAAGCTTCTTTGAACATCCAAGATTTAATTTAAACTTGGAAAAAAATCGCATTATTTTTTTATCAAAAGATCTAATTTTTTGGATGAATGTTCCTAAATATTTCTAGCGTTTCATCATCAAATGTTCTTAAACTGTTTCTTATTAGGCTTATATGATTTGAAAAACAGACCCGTTGAGTCCCATAATTCTACCGTATATATCTACGGAAACTGGAGGTTTTCAACTTGATACACAAGTAACTAATATTTTACACGTAAAAATCTCCATCAGGTTTTGAGGCCTCGTGATCTTTGGTGCAAAGCCTTGTCATTTTCTTCACGATCAACCAAGTAGAGAAAGCACTTTTTTTTCTTTATTGATACCCCAATCGCTGTGTTGTATTTTTCAGTAATGGAAGAATTTCTCTGACAAGAATAAAATAGTTTGTTAAAATATGATGATGACCATATTTATTCAATGATACTTCTGATTGTTCATCACATACTTTGTTCTCTGATTCTAGAAACCCAAACAGGCACGTAATATCTTCGTGCACTAAGGCGCTTATGCTTAAGAAATTGATCGAAGGTTTTGTTGTACTCTTTGTGCACTCTGATACTGATTAAGATTATTCATGACATAATAGGGAAGATAGCACTCTTTAAAAAAAAAATTAAAAATAGCTCCTTTCGAGGAGAAAATAGAAATCACTTGACTCTTTGCTGTACGATTCTAACAACGCTAACGACAAATCGAACTCACCGCGATTTACAATTCAACGAACGCACTTACATAATCAATGATTACTACTTGTTTTAGCTTCTATATAGATGATGACAAACTTTTGTCAACTGCCGAGAAACATTTTTACAGTATCTGTAGTTTAAGAAATAAAATATTTTCTCCCTTTTCATTCTCGGGTCAGTTTCTTAACATAATGTTCTTTATATCAGTGCTTTTTTCATGCAGCCTTTTTTCGTACAAAACTCATTTGAACTTCTAATATTATAAGCGCGATATTGCACTGACAAACCAAGCTACCGAAAAACATTTTCATGGTTTCTGCAGTGAAAGAAATAACGTTTTTCTTCCTTTTTCATGGTTGGGCACTTTTGTAGGATGTCAAGTAAATTTTGGGCTGTTTTCAGCCTCTTGTGTTTGCAAAAAAATTTCAATAGAATACTTGTTTTGTTTTTTTGGCTGTATGTGTTTGGCGTTTCAAAAGCTTTACTCCCTTTAGATTTGTTCTTTATACCACATTAAAGCCCAAAAGCGCATTTTTTTCTTTCACAAGTTACAGCTTTTGATTCCATGCTTTATAGTAAGAAGAAATCAGTTTTTACCGAAGCAATGATTTACTCTTACAAATTTTACCTAAAACTTTGCAAACCTAGAACTGTAATAAGCCCTGGCATAAAAAACGACAACTAGGCAGATCTGGAAGCTTGCGTGGTGATGATGTTGGCTGCATTTCAGTCCGGCTGTAATCCCTTTAGATTTTCTCATTTAAACGCAATGATTTTTCCTTAAATGTCATAGCTTTTAATTCTATGCTTTAATAAAAAGAAATATGTTTTTTAGTGAGACAATGGTTTACTCTTTCAAATTTGACCTTATAGCTGAAACTTTGCAAACCTTGAACGTTAACTAACCCCGGAATTGTACATAACAACATTCTCTGCATGCAGAAGTTTCTATGGACAAATTTTACTTAATATCGGCTCAACTACCCGCATAAAAGCTTTAGGTAGAGAATAAACAAGAATAAATAAAATTTGTTTTCAAGACTCTGGAAGCCTTGAAAATCAACTAGATATCAATGTCTTAAAAACCTTAAAAATTGTGGGTGGCAACTTTGGACCAAAGCCAAAGAGACTATAAGCAAGACATTTCTTAGAAGCTATAGAGAGTCGGCCAATATCATGGAAAAGTATGAAAAGAAACGTCTACGATTTAAGTCTGAAATTTATGTGGCGAGGTGTCCTGGCTTCAGGTTATGCCACAGATTTGTTACTTTCAGTGATGATTTTCTTTTTTCCTGTTACAAGTATAAGCACTTTTCTACAAGAAACCTTCCCTGTTCCAACAACTGACCGCCATTCCGGCACTATGACTTGTACATAATTACATTTTTCTCCCGCAAAGCTCCTTTTAGTGAAGTCCATGATGAGAGTGATGTTTGTAATCTGCTTTATTAGCAAAAACAAAAGTTTACATGTACATATGTAACAACATATTTTACTCGTACAAAACACATTTAAGCTTCTAGCGACATTGCACTGTCAAACCTATGTTGCCGACAAACATTTTCATAGTTTCTACGGTGTAAGAAATAACATTTGTTCTTTCTTTTCCATCCTCTGGTATTTTCTTACAATGTTCAGTAAATTTAAAGTTTGGGCTGTTTTCAGCCTGTTGTGTTGACAGTAAGCCGATCGCAATAAAATACAGTGTATTTCCAACTGAGTTAAAGGATTTATTTACGAGACTTATACGGCCAGAAATGTTTTCATAGTCATTAAGGCTTCTATATACTAATTTAAGTTTGTTTTAAAATATATATAGTGTTAATTTGAGCAGCGTTGTTTTTTAAAGTTCCCATATAGGATTCAGAACGAAAAAAACATTTAAAAAAGTTATCAAGAGTGAAATCTCCTAGTTGAGGTAGAGAATTAGGGAAATAAAATTTGTTCTTAATACGGCTTAAAAAAGCAACCATAGCGAACGTTTGGATTATTTAATAGACCTATCAGAGCTCAAAAATGTTGGTAGGAAAATCCATTGTTGAGTCTTTCTAAGAACAGCAACAACAACAACAATAACACTTTATTAACCGTATATAATGAATAATCATATATATATGAGTAACAAGCTTGCCGGCGAAATACTGGATGCTAATCGGTCGGGTAGTTTTATAAAGAAATGGCAAAAAAAAGAAACTGGACTAGTTAAATATGTTCATAGACTTTAAAAATTTCCAACTGCACTGCTCGGAGTGAACAATTAAATTAAACTAAATGCATACATATGATTTATATAATATTGACAAGACGCAAACAGGTGAAATTAAGAAATTAAAAATTAAGTTGATAAAAAGATGACAAGGCTCGTAATCTTCAGTTCTGAAACACCAATGTATTCATTTATAGAGATAAATATATGTTCCTATATATATTTTCAAATCAGATTTTTAAAACGGATTTTTTTTTTGTCGAAGTTTGACTGGAAGACAAATTCAGATAGCAGTACCAGATTTTCATAAAAGCTCAAACCTTGAAGTTATTGTTTGTACTGAAAACGTCCATTATATCGCAGGGACAGTATTTTGAAGGGAGAACCTTCTTTCTTATTCCTATGTTAGAATTCACAAAATTTCATTTTCTAATACTATTAAATTACTATTAAACTGGGGCACGTTTGGTAAGGAAGCAAAATGTATAAACAAAGGCTTGCGTATTGACCGCACCATCAACATCAGTATTTTTCTTGCATGCTTTAGTAATCATTTAATATAGATTAGCTTTTTATCACAATGACTCACAATGCGTGTTTTCAATTACAAAAGAAACGACTTCTGGAATTGAATTGTTTAAAATTTACTAATGAAAATGATGTTCGATTGAAGTCTAAAATATATCCAAAAAATACAATCCTTTAAAGGTTTTATTCAATTTAAGAATGTAGTTAGGTTCGTGAGCGTTTTTATTTTTAATTACAATTTATCAAAGACATATACATACATTTCTATACATTTTACGAAAGACATTTTGTCGGACAAGTGTCAGAACTGATAAAGATTGTCGTAAAAGAAAAATATTTTAATATACGCAAAAGGAAATCTAAAGGGAAAAAAATTCTTAATTTTCTGAAAAAATTTAATGTACAATGACTTAAAGAATACAGACTAGCGATATTAAAACAAGAGGTTTCGATGACGAAATGTCACCATTATCTGCACACAGTACCAGGCCACGGTTTTTCAAAAAATAAAATGGGAGCGCCTGTTCTTAGAGTTTGTACAGCTTTTCTATTGTTCTCGTGTTTATGTCTAGCTCGTTGGCACTTAGCGATGCCAACGAGCAAGACATTAACACGAGAGCAGTAGCGATAGCTACTACTAGTATAAATTTCTTTGTAGAGTAAGTACGTAGATATCACTGGAGCTAAAAATGAAGTATTTGACTGTCTATCTATCTAACCATATTGAATCAATACAAAAGAGAACATTAAGAATAATACTTTCCGGTCTTGAGATCCTACTTAAAATATCGTAGAGAAATGGCCTGTATTAGATTCATCAAGAAAGTTAGAACCGGTCAAATTGAGCCACTTTATTCTGCTATCATTGGCACAAACAATACAAAGATGAGATGAAATCGAGATTTTTCTAAAGTTCAATTATATGTTGCCGCAAAGATTCTTAATAAATTCATCCGTTTGCCCTCCTCTTTTTAAAGCACAGTTTATTGCCCTTCAACCAGAGTGCACTGCGCAAACAAGAGGAAAGCAAAAAAGTTTTATACTTTGTTTTATTTAATGCTCATTAAAAACAACCCAAATATCGACCCGAAGCTTTCTGAAAGCTTTGAATTATACCAGCATAAAATGTTTACAATCCTACAGATACTGCCCGATTGTTGTAGTTGTGTTACCACTGTAGTCATTCACTCTTAAGTCACATCCCCCATTTTGACAAAGATAGCAGCATGGCTTCATTACGGTTTTGTCTCATAAAATACTCAGTTTTAAGCCACACCCCGTTTTTAGTAACATAACTTGCTTAATAAACAAGCTACAAAATGTCCTAATTTCAAAACAAAGTTTTAACAGTTGTTTTTACACAAGAAAAAAAAATTGAAACACTGCATTCAAACGCTAATTAATGTAGATTGAAGTACAAATAAAATTAATAATAATGTCGACCGACGCAGCGTCCCATTTATTATAAATCTCAGTATATTTATTGACAAAATTGTACAATTGTTGTTGTAATAGCACTTGTTATTGTATGTCACTAAAACAAACCCGCACTCGCTGCCATATGTAGTATTCAGTTTTAAAAGTAATAAGCCCTTTTAGATTTGGCGTGCTAATTAAGGTTTGAATTTAGAGCGAAACAAAAATTACTAGAAAATTTTTTATGTATAGCATCTGATTCATATTTGTTTAAATCAGATGAGAAAAATTAACCCCTTCAAAAGAAGTAGTAAAAGCTCAAAGTTTGTGGGATGAGGCTATAAATACGAACTCAAGTCTGGATAGCACAAACGTGCTAGTAGCTAACTTGAAGCCACAATATGGCCATAGTGTCCATATTGGACACTATGGCCACGTTGGTAGTGGGCTTTAATCTACTACCGTAAAAATGGTGAACCTGAATGCTAACAGTCATGCCGGACAGCTGTTTCGGCTGTTTTAGGCCTCACTGATCGCCAGTATGACTATACCAAAGTGGCCATAGTTCCCGATATAGTGGCTTCAAGTTAGCTACTAGCACGTTTGTGCTATCTATACTTGAGTGCATCTTTATAGCCACATCCCACAAGCATTGCGCTTTTGCCATTACTATTGTTCTTTTTGGGAAGTTCAACCTGAGTCTGTTTGCCAGCCATGCGATGCTGATAAAGTCTAAAAAGCTCGAAAGAGCAGCTTCTAAGATGCAGTCATGGCAGCTAGCTCGTTTAGGGGTAAGCCCTGGCGTTATACACCGAAACAGCTGTCCATAGCTGCTAGCAATCAGGCTCACCATCTTTTAGGGTAGTTTGAAGGAGTAAAGCCCACTACCAACGTGGCTATATAGTGGCTTCAAGTTAGCTCTTGCATGTTTGTGCTATCTATACTTTACTAGCAGTTCTCAGGTATTTAGGGAACTATTCCAAAATTTTGAGAATCGAAAATGAAACCAGCGCCAGTGTGGCCGGCTTGTAGACTATTAAACACGTTATGTTGTATTATCCGCCATATACTTTCTCATCAACTTGTCTTTCAGGTTCAACATCAATTCTTCATTATTAAGTACCACAGCAATGCCATTCTTAGCTGTTATGTGTTTGTAGAATATACTAGACTGGTGAGCAACTGAACATTTCCCTTGTCACTGATTTAAAATTTATTTTTTAGCAAGTAAAACTTCATGATGATTCATCTAGCTTGTTTAAAAAGAGAAATGACTTACGCTCAATTAAGTTATTGCTCTGACATATACATTCTTGACTATGATTTTACTAGAATTTCTTGAAGAACAAAAAGCGAACTTGGTAAACCACATTTTTGTGTTTTTATGGAAATTAGTACAACGAATAAAAATATTCATATAAATTCCTTTTTTTATTCAGTTGCAAGACAGTCTTCAGTTATCTGTCGGTTCACAGCCAACGATAAACAAATCTTTATTTTTTGAATTATTTAGTTTGTTTTTTAAGAGGAACAAAAATCGAGTATACGGTTGAGCCAATATGAAACTTCTCTTCTTCACTTAAAGGATAATTGTAACCGCAGACATCGCTTCTACAGTCTTAAGCATTTCAATTTTACCTTCCCTTAACTAAAAAGCTAACATAAAGATGTTTTCAATTATCAAAGATAATTCTTAAGAATCTTCAAACGCTTGTATAAGGGCTCCTTCTCTAGGTACTGTCGGTATAGTAATACAGATTACGGAAATACAGTTTTAACCAATGAAAAACGCTAAAACAAAGCTGACCCCAACATCCGACGAATAGTCATAAAGCACTTCCTCTGGTACACAAAACTAAAAAACGTCCTGTGTAAGAGGTTCCGAGATCAAAAGATTTCTTAAGAATTTCCTAGTCCTCTAAAACAAATTATTTGTAAATAAAAAGCTGCAAATAATTTTTTTTATATCAGCACTTTATACAGTATAACTATATATAGAGAGAGCAGTTGAATACGTTTGTGATATACATGTATGTATGTTCTTAGCTTTTCTTCCATATGAAATGAATATACTTACTTTCGGCTCCTCGTTAATTTTGAACGACTAAATCTTACCAGGGCTGCAAACCCGGTAATAAAATGATTTAATGAGCTAGCAATCGCGCTATTTTATTTTATTTTATTTTATTTTTTTTTTTTGCGTAAGGAAATCTTTTTGTTGCATGCTCCCTCGGGAAAATTAGGGCCCCTGAAACGCAATTTCCAGCATTATGGGAGCGAAATTTTGACAATGCCTTGACCGGCAAATTCTTTTTTACCGATGTGGCCCACATTCACTGATTTCTGGCAAATCAAAGAAAAGACATTTGCTTCTGTGTTTTTTGAAAGACAGCCCTTGCTAATAAAACCTTTGAAAGACTCGTCAGAAAACCATTCATCTTGCCATCTTTTTTTTTTGTTATATGATGTTCAGCCACTATTAAAGCTGCACTGAACCAACAGCTACTCGGCAATCAGTTTTATGTATAACTGCCGAGCGAAGATGCGAGGTTGGTAAGACAGCAGAGTATAGAGCCTGCGTGTACGAGTAGAGTATGCGAAATGCAATCGCAGGGGCCGCGGAGGGGGAGGGGCTGCCAGGGCTGAAGCCCTACCACTTTTGTGCATTTTTTTTTTTTTTTAGAATGGAGGGTATCTTGACTTGATTTTTTCCTGGCTCTTGTTTGTTTGTTTCTTTTTTTCTGAAAAATAGCCCTACCACTTTTTAAGGTACTCCGCGGCCCCTGAATCGGCCAGAGTGCAAAACAGTAAAAATAACCATAAGAGCTCAAACTTTACACTTAAATCCTTCAACTGATAAAATATCGGTTAACGAACCAGAAAGTGAAGCGACTGAGAAACAATCTGGACTCAATGTAAACTCAGTCGGTGATATCAAATCAAGCTATACATGTAAGTCCCTCAATCAGCCGGCGTTCGTTTAATTTTAAATCTCTATTAGCTTGTGATATTTTGGCTAAAAAGTGATCTAAAATATCTGTAAAGCACCCGGGAGAGGTTTCCTTTGTAGCACAATATTTAAGTCAAACTAGGTTCTTCAAACTTCCAATGAGAAAAAAAAAAATGTTTGAAAATCTTATATTTACAATATTTGTCAAATTATCAAATTTTGTCTCACTCGTTCAGTAGCACTTAAAGCGATATCAAATACTACAATTTTTTTTGTACAAATTCAGTTTATAAAAATCACGAGGCCCAGATTTCGGAAATTTAAAAAAAAAATTAAGAATCATACTGAGGCTCAATCACTCGACCCGCACAAACAATTCCTCTAAATACATCTTTTGTTTTCATGACTAGTTAAAGCTAGTTTCTATGGAAACCTTAAATGTGTTTTGATCAATCAAAAGTGACTAAAAATGCTGGATTACTTCTCCTTCGTTCTTCCGCCTGAAGAGCGCATTTTTCTTGCATTGTAAAAACTTACTTCAGCCCCGTCGATTTAGTGAAGTTTGAAATCATACCATTTTACATGCACCCGCTCTTGTTTCACTGCTCCAACAAAATGAGCGGGACCTATTTTGAAACTAACTATTATTTAAAAATTGTTTAAGAATTAAATATATAAAGCTCAAAATGCAAGCCGGGTTGTTCGCAAAAAAACGTTTATTTCTTAGTTCATTGCTTGAATTTTATCGAGTCTATGCAGAAAGAAAATACTGAAATAGTGATTAAGAACATTTTTATAATTTTTGTTACGAAAAGGACACAGTAAAGGTAATAAAACTTATAGTTCAAAATTGTTCAAAGTTCAAAACCACGCATTGGCAGAGCGATCACAGTCCGTATTTGGTTGTATGCCAACTCCGGTGTGTTAGGGGCCGTCGGAAAATCGATTCCGTCCCGCTCACAGGCAGCCCAAGCTAAATCTGAGTGATGTTTGAAATGATTATGACGGTTTAGCTGGAAATTAGTCATATTAAAAAATTCCCATACAAAGTCTTACAAAATTTCATTAACAAAAAAATTGAAAATAAAGTTCACCTACCTTGAGTTCGCCTTGACAAAACTCTGTATGTACACTATTACAGGGGTCTTCGATCTTATGCTGACAGAGTTTCTTGTTTGTCGTTTTGTTTTCACCCCTATACAGAAAGCTGCCTCTAAGACCTTTAAGGAAACAATAAATAGCTCAACAAACTCAAACACTATAATGTTAAAAAAACCTTTTTGTTTTCCTGGTGGGGGCAACTCCTGTCCCTCCTGCCCTCTTCCCATTCCATCCTTGGTATGTATGGCTTTGGTTTTGTTGTGTATTAGGAATATTCCAACTGTCATTTTTTTCTGAGAAGTGCAAAAATGTCAAAAAGTTGTTGGCTGCCTCACCTCCAGCTTTGGCAGATAATAACATGCTCAATATGCAAGATTCTTTATCTTATGCAGCTTAATTCATCCAATAAATGTTAAATGTGAGATAATGAGATTACTTGCACCAAATATGATGAGGTAACATTGCACATAAGAGATGTCAAAACGCTTCTATTGTGAAGACACTAATTACAAACAGATATTGTATTGTCTACATACATCTGTTGGTGATCTCAAAAATTACCTTTAGCTAAATGACGGTAAGACAAGGATCTCAGTAATACACACCCTACTGTACTCTGCCTGACAGTGCATCACCCTATGGCAATGCTAAGAAATTTAAGGTCATTTTATTTTCTGATTCATTATCAGTCCTGCCATCTTCTTTTAGTTTTGCATCTTTGATGCCCAAGTGCATCAGGCATTAAAAGGTGATTAACACACGTCATATAAAAGCGCAAGTAACACAGGTAACAGAGTAACACAGGTAACAGGGTAACTCAAGTAACAGAGTAATATAGGTAACAGAGTAACTCAAGTAACAGAGTAATACAGGTAACAGAGTTATACAAGCAACAGAGTAACACAAGTAATAGAGTAACACAGGTAACAGAGTAACACAGGTAACAGAGTAGCACAGGTAACACAGTAACACAGGTAACAGAGTAACACAAGTAACAGAGTAACACAAGTAATAGAGTAACACAGGTAACAGAGTAACACAGGTAACAGAGTAGCACAGGTAACACAGTA